>JAXQQM020078114.1:0-24911 GCA_034641835.2 Pinus albicaulis | reverse complement strand
TCCCTAATTTTGCGCTGGGTTGATGGTTACTCAGGTAGTTCAACCACCCCAGCCCGTGGCCAACTGTTTCCAACTGTTGAAACTACTTGGAGGGACTATAAAAAGACCTCATGTGTATGGCCTAAGGGAGAAAGAGAAAGTATTGATATTATACTCTGTTGGTTCCCTATCCAAGTCTGATTCCCCGTGCCTCCTGCACTTTCCCAGTTCATTTCAGGAAACCCTTGTTTCCTTGAGATATACATCCCTTTATATGTTATCTCGTATGCACCAGTTTGGAAGGAGTCTTAGCGAGGCAAGGGCTAGACGGATCCGGACGACGGTCTGCGAAGGCCTTGGAAGGATCAGGTGATCTCTCCTCTTGATTAATTTTGTACGTACTATTTATAATACAGAAGTATCATGCTGTTCCCGAAATAAACGTGTTAGTGTATGCTTTTATGTATGAGAATATTTGTTATACAAGCATTCATTATGATTTATTTAATGTTTTATATGAATCTCACTGACATGTAGAGTAGCATGACCGTGCATGATCGTGTGAGTCTCTGTTAAGTAGTACGCCCCTGCTCTGTGGAGGTTGAATCCCAACCAACCTCTAGGGTGTTAAATCCCCGAAACATGTTTTCAAAGTAAATCCTTCCCAGCCGCGATAAATGAAAACATGATTACTGATGAGGGTAATATGCATGATCACATACCACAAGAACAGAGAAAACAGAGCATCCAAACTTCTAGCTCGAGCTGTGATTTCCTTTCCTCGTCATCGCAGGTCTCCCTTCCTGTCTAAAACATATGTCTCCAAACTAAAATAACTCTTATTTTTTCTGCAATATAAGGTCTGCCTTTTCCCATTGTCGTCTGACAGCCTAGGTTGTCCTCTTAATTTCATCATCATCCCAATGCCCTCTACACATCCCTGCTTTCTTAAACCTATAGGCTTGCAAATCATGATTTAATGTGTCCGGTTGTTATAATCGTCAATGTACCTTGTTTCCACCTATCCATCAGACTGGTTGGTGGCACGAAGTTCACACCCCGATCGGGGAACTGAAATTGCACTTTTATTTGAAATTTACTTTGTATGATAAAATGAAACATAAGATGAAACTAAAATAATGTGAGAGGTGATTTTTTTTGGCAAAACATATTGGAATCAACTTCCCATTACAATAACAAAAAATAAATTCAAAAATATATAAAAGGATTAAAATTGATGGGATATGAAGGGCGCATTTACTTAGACTCCTTTTCTATTAAAATAGGTCATATTCCAAATGAATATTATGGATGAATAGCATGGGTTCTTGTAAAATTAGACCTCAATCTCATGGTCTTTCATAAACCTCGAGCTCAAATACCATGGGTCAATACAATGGGTTGTCATAAACATGGAGCTCCTAAAATATTATTTAATTCAAAAGTGAATGAATAAAAATTCATATAAATTCAAGAGATATAAAATTGAAAAATATGAAAATGAAGCTAATATAACCATGGGTCAATACAATGGGTTTTGATAAATGTGGGGCTCTGAAAAATTTACTTAATTCAAAACTAAATTAATAAAAAATCATATAAATTCAAGACAAAAAATTGAAAATATGAAAATGAAGCAATATGAAGCTAAAGCTTATATAGATTTTTCCGAAATCGAGGTAATTTTTATTTTTTCTTTAATTTAATTTAAATAATTTAGGCTATTCAACATTAGGTTACATAATTACGCCTTAAGGCGTTATTATTTGAAAACAAATTTTCTAATTGTTTTTCTGTCATAATCTGTACCATTCGATCCTTTGTTAGACGATTAGATGATACTCAGCCATTGATTCGAATAATAACAGATGGCAGTTGTGAAACAGTTGCTATGGCGGTCCCAAAATAACCTATCCATCCACATGCCATTGCCCGCATGCAAAATGCCTAAATATACAATAAATTGTTGTTTCTAGACACTAAAATCAATTTTACGAAAACAGGGAATAGTGAGTTCCATGTGTTCGTCGCAGTCCATCTCCTCGGCCTTCTCGTCTGCAACTTAAAACACTCCATATCCATACAAGACCGAACGCTCATGATACGCCTCTGTCTAGCATCTCCTGATATCGTTGTAAATAATTTTGTTTCTACAAAAGCATTTTCCTGCAAAACCTTCTAATGAAATCCTCCCCCAAAATGTTGATCTCATCCTCGAGGGAATATGTAGACATCCGCGGGCCCTTAGTAACTGAGACACAAAGACACAATTTCTAGGGTTATTAGCGACTCAAGAAGTGCGTGGGAGACACACTCCAATCCCTGTTCACACTGTTGAATTTCTTGGCAAGATATGTGGTCGTCTGGCTCGAAGGCATGATACACCATTAATGCCATATCGTTGTTGCTGGAATATTGCACTGAATGTCTTCTTGTTCTTAATGAGGCCCAATATCTTCTTGTTCTTGATGCGGCCGAAAAAAACAAACTTGGTCTTCATTGCGTGGGCTGCGTTGCCCTTGAAAGCACTTGATTTATTTTCCAGCAATCCACTCAGGACATACCACAATTTCTTGACTACAGAAGGTGTATGTTCTATCTTCATAATTCCTTCTGAAATTTAGAATGCAGTGCAATGGTGCAGTATATAAATAGTAATAAGTTAGGTCTGTGGTCGACAGGCCTTCCCAACGGAGAAAGCAGTCGGTTTACTCCTCTGTCTTCTTTTATATATATATATATATATATATATATATATATATATATATATATATATACGAGTATAGATTTTAATATGACTGACACCTTTACTCATCATATTAATATAAAATGAGCTTCTAAGCTCAGGATGTAGAATGAGATTCTAAGCTCAATAACAATTTCCTAGAACATCGGCGATCCACCTAAAAATATTCATAAAAAAATCATAACATACAGATAACCCTGGAGTTAAAAGTACAGGTTGTGAACAACAAAAAGAGAAACAAAGTTGGCGGTCAATATGCAGAAAAAATGCGCTCTCCTTTACCAACCAAAAAATCCACTTGTGCATTAAAGAATTCCTCTCGTTTTTTTTCTATTTACTATTCTCTAAGAGAGAAACAGGAGATCGACAAATTGTTTTGCTTTCCGCTTTTTGTTTTCAATCCTTCATTTTGTATTTTCTAACTCTTGCGTGACTTTTGCGCTGTAGCTATGAATCTTCACGCCTGTCTTTCAGTTCAACGCTCTGAGCATTATTGTGCTTGTGTTTAGGTTCAATTTTCAGACTGTTATATTGTTGTATTCTATTACACTGCAAATATAACATATCATATTTCTCACGGCAATTTGTTTTTCTTTTCTTCTTTTTTAATTTCGTTGGGAGAAGGATTTGATCTTTTGAATCAGGCTTATTCATTTTTATTCTGAAGTTATTGAATACATAAATATACTATTAAAATAAAAAATAACTAAAGAATCAAGTAATATATATATTAAATTATAGAGTATTATAATTATTATAGTATTTAATATATGTTTTTAAACTTTTAAATTAAAATAATGTAATAACACGGCATTGAATTTATCTAGCTGGTCCATTTCAAGAATATTTTGGAATTTGATTTTATTATTTTCTTAATTTAATTAATTTTAAAAATAAGATATATTTAAAATATAAAATTTATTTTATAGAATTAATTTTTTTTTTTTTTTTTTAATAAACAAATAATTTTTTAAATTAATATTTGATTGGGATTTTTTTATATTAAATTAATAATTCAATCTAAGTTAATTGGGATTTTTACACATATTTTTTTAAATTAAGAAAAAAAATCAATAAATATTTTTCTAAAATATAGTTATTTCTACATTAAAATGTAAATTTGGTTAGGATTAAAATATACATAAAATTGATAATAAATATTATTTAATTAAAAAAGAAACAATGTTTAAAGTAAATATAATTTTTTTTAATATTTTTTAAAAATTAATATATGTGATGATATAGATAACTTTGTTTACTTCATCTGCTTTCCAATCCAAAAAAATTTTCTATAATTATTTCAAATTAAAACCCTTATTAAAGGGTGTCTCTTATCTTATTTAGTCTTTGTAAGTGTTCTAAGTGAAGACAAAGAGTAACTTATTTTCCTTTCCTAATTTCTACATGATGTATAGTTGTCTTTTATGCATTTTTACGCCATAAGGCGTCATTATTTAAAAACAACTTTCCTAATTGCCATTATTTGAAAACAACTTTTCTAATTGCCTTTCTGTCATAATCTGTACCATTCAATCCTTTGTTAGACGATTATATGATACTCAGCCGTTGGTTTGAATAACACTAATAGATGGCAGTTGTGAAGCAGTTGCTGTGGCGGTTCCGAATAACCTATCCATCCGCATGCCATTGCTCGCATGCAAACCAGTTGATGGATCAAAGCTGCCAAAGTTTGTATCAGGATTCTTTTCGCAAGCGAAAAGCATCTGTGTGAGCAGGTTTTGATGGTTTCGACTCTGCTGGTGAAACTTGTTTTTATGAGCTTGCAAAGGGTGCAACAATGCAGTTGTTCAAATGTACAAAAGGACAAATGTACACAAGGAACACGCTCATAGTTTAAAACTTGGAAGGTTGGTAAATATGAAATCAACTGTAATGCAATATTTATGATTCTTTTCCATTTTAAATTCAATAGATTATAGGTTCTAATATTAAGTGATGTAATTACTTTTTGTTTGTTTGATTATGCTGATATGTGAAGGAGTTTCCACGTGAAAATATTATGAATTCTAACAAAGTATTTGAAATTTTAAATATAGTATTATGGAACGATAAAATATTTTTCGTTAATATGATTTTGGAATAAGCCCGTAAGTTATTTTATTCAATTTTTATTATTATTTAATATGATTTTTAATTTTTTAATTATTTAAATAAAAAATTTCATTCAAATGTAAAAAATAATTTAATATTTAATAAGGTATTATAAAAAATAAAGAGTAAAAAGCATGTTAGTATAAATGGATAATAAGGAGATAAGTATATGTATTATAAATTATCAATAAAGAATTCTAAGTAATCATCACAAATTAGTTATTATAATAAGTTATTTTAAGTGTTTTAGATTTAAGGATGTAGATAATTTTTCACACTTCAAAAAAAAATTATGTTTTTGAGGTCCTCACTCTATTCACACTCTCTATTTAATTAAACAAATATTTAGTTGAGTGATCATAGTTGTTCATTGGATGTTTTGATGTCATTTTTATCTAAATTGTGACCATCTTCATTCAGTAACCATCTATGATGATATAATACTAATATTTTTGGTTCAATTGTTTTTGGCATGTTTTCTTAGGTCTTCAAGTTTTCATGTCTTTCTTAAGGTAAATATGTTTAGTAGTAAGAGGCTAGATTTAATGTGAAAATAAATATTTATTTCTTAACAATAATTGGTGAATTGGTAAGCTCAAATTACTCCAACTATTGTCCTTCGAAAATTTAATGTTCAATTATTATTTCCAAAAACCTAAATAAAATCCAAGTTAACATACCATTAGAAAAATTAAGGTCATGGGAAAAGTATAAATGATAAATTAGAAATATAAATAGTTTTACAAAAATATCACCACATATATAATGAATCGATAAGACAATTTAGGATATTACATTTAGTTTGGGTTGGCCACAATTTTCTTGAATCCAAATTAATATGTTTGTATGTAATAACTATGTGTAAATTTGTACACAAACTCGTTGACATTGATGCCATTGCAGTAAAATAATTAGAATAAAATAAAACCCACCTAGGTACATTGTACATTAGGTGCATATTGTTGGTATTTTGCTTCGGCGTTGTCTACAATGGCATTGCCCATGGAGGGCCACCTGATATCTGTCATGACGACAGGGATGTTTGGGAAGTTTAGCGAGGCCATGGCATAGTAGGCCACGTCAACCACAACATCAAAGGTGTTGGTATAGTAGAGAAACGTGTTGGGCTCCACGATGTCCTTGTTGGGCAGGAGCGGTCGAAGCATAACGTAGTCCAGGAGCACGACACCATTTCCCTAAATGTAGACATAGTAGGGGCATACGTTGAGCATCAATTAGGATTTTTAATTGCGTAGGAAGGACAACATCGACATCATCATGTTGTTCCAGGAGGATTTGAAGGACTACGAAGGTGGGAATGAATCTAGGATGAGTTCGACAACATGAGGAGTCGAAACCTTGACTTGCCCATCAAGATTGGCCATCACGAGTGACGAATGGAAGAATATCATGGTGGGAACCAAGACGACGGCAACGCTGGGGATTGTTGTGAGAGCTTCATTGCCCACAAAAATGGTCGTGATGTTGGTGTTGGGCAACTAGGGTGCCACTTTGTTGTTCAGTGCATAAAATTTTTACTTTATTCTATTTTATTGTTTCATATGCTAGAATCTTATGGCGTTCTCTTTGCAACATGTGGTGCAATTGCTAGTATACAATTATTTTTACCAAATTACATTACACTTAGACGTCTCCCTATAGTAGATTGTAGAGCACCTCTTGGTGAATTTTTTACATAAAAATCAACTAAATTGTAAATTTATTTTAAATTATTATTAATCTTATCTATATAATACAAGATCTAAATGTTCTTTTTGTCTCTTCTTAAAATCATACATATTTTAACACAAAGTTAGCTTTATAGCTATATGACATGTAATTCATACCATATATTTTTACCCTTCTCTCTTCATTCTTCTAAAATTAGTCCTACTTCAACATTATTTTCCAAACATCTAATTATGGTATAAACAATTGATTTTTAAATTGTGTTGCCTCTATCTCACTTCGATTTCGTGCCTTTGCATAACACTTAATCTCAAATACCAATATTTAAATATGCATATCCGCGGACACATACCCTATGCAAACATTCAATTCTAGGTCTCAAGGCTACCCATTGGACTCATCATCGTTCATCGTTTATCGTTTAACATATCGTTTATACATCTCCGTGGAGACGTGGAGACATATGCCTATTGTGTCTTGGATAGAAGAGTAGGCGACCCCAGAGTGGATGTCTCTGTTTTTGTTGAGGCATAAGTTCATTGCTATTGTGTGCAGCTTGCAGGCTGTTGCACTTAGCCTAGGTTTATAGTGGCAGCCAGTAGGATTTGAACCCGAGCCTTGCTCAGACAACTCTCACCAGTTACCAATTACCCTAGATCTCAAAAAAAAAAAAAACATATGGTTTATACATTCTATGTTTGAAAATTAAATGCATGTGAAGGTTACCCCATACTTGAATTAACCTTTCAATGTTAACTTGTGGAATAAACATGATTACATGTGCCATTTCTATTGGTCGACGGCACAACTTCCCACCCTATGTTACAAGAATCTGCATGGAAGGGTCTGAATTTTGAATCAACAAACAAGATCAAATGATGATAATTCAATGGCGTAAAATGTTAAGGTTTAATTTTAGGTAAAAAAAACTTTACATTCGCTGGTTCACATGGTCATTCTCTTTTAGATTTCCTGGTTCACATGGTCATTCCCTTTTAGATTTCCGATAGAACCCACTCTGCATTGTGACCATATATTTTAATATACCATTCATTGTGGTCTTGCTAATTACTGCAATCTCATTCTCCTCTAGGCTTAATTCCTTCACCTTCAATGGCGAAACATTACGAATCCATATTTATTTGGTATGTAACAGAGTATGAGGTCGATTTTATAAGTTCTCTACTTTTACTTTGTTATTGAGTCGTATCATTAATTAAACCAACTTTTTAATTTTCTGGGACTTTGCAGGATTTGTATGGAGTATTTCGCTAGCTATGCCAAGGCTCTGCTCAGTCTTTACTATAGGAAAGCATTCTCCTTAGCTGGATTATATCTTAAATTAAACGTATTGTATCAGAGTATCTTCATTTCTCCTTTTCACTCCAGACGATCTCTTGTTCTTTCTTCATTTTCATTGTATACAACATAATTTGGTCTACAATACAAACCAAGGTTTTGAACTAAACCTCTTTCTTTTTCGTATGCATGTTTAATTCTGAAATTTTTTCGTGTGCATGCTTAATGTTGAAATTTGGAGTCATTTATGACTTCCTCTCGGTAGGTTTTTTCTTTCCAGAGATAAATTTAATGTTATTACTTTCAATGGGAAAAACCCTTTGTATTTTCCTTGTGTTACCTAGTTATTTTTTGGTCGCTTTTGAAATTGGGGTTTCATAAGTGAACCCTAACATACCATGGTTTTTTTTAGCCATGGGAATACCTTCGCATGAATATTTTTTCTATTTTTCTGGTTGTGAATATTGTGTTGTGATCATTTTTCTTTCTATATAAATTTTATTTATTAGTGTAATGTTTTTAATTCTACTTGAACTTGTTAGTTGGTATTTATTTGCAAATTTTTTTTTTTATAGAATTTGTATTCTACTATAGCTATAAAAAAACATGGACTTTTCCTCAAGTATAATGGGTACTAATTATTTTCTTGTTTTTTTATTGTTAATGTTTTCTATTTGTACACAACAACTTATATGTTAGTACTATTGGAAATTCATAGGTACACTTATTTTTTGGAATTTTTCACAAGTTGTTCTATATACTCATTCTAAAACTCTTAAAGTCCTTCAATGATTTCAGCTTCCTTCTTTACATGTCACATGCTACTTAACATCCTCATTACTTCTTATGAATATGGTTTATTATATTCTCAAGGATAGAGACACTAAGATTCTATTTTAAATTAGTTACCATTGAAGCTATGTAGAATATTAGCCTAAGAAGAAATTTAATATTGAAGGAAAATGTGTATCGTTTGTATTTTTATTTAGAAGTCTTTAGTCAATTTGTATTATTTGTGTTACATTTATCACGTATGTCCTTTTTACCATTCTGGTTAATAATTTTTTTTATTAAAAATCATGTTCTATGTTAAGTCTTTGTTTGATAATCTAAAAGGAATTAGTGTAGATAGATTTTTTTTGTCTATTGTTTCAGAAATTGACCATATGTGTTCTTAATATTTTTTAGTGCATACTACTTTATTGGAATTCTATGATAAATGGTGGAATAATTTTTCCTAAAGCTAGGCTCCTTTCCCTATTGGTTACATGCCCTCATATACTCATTGCCTTTATTTTACTTATAGAGCACTATGTCATTTTCTAAATTTTTACTATTTCAATATCTTTTATGATTAATTTTATTTTTGGCTTGAGGAAGTGACTCAACTTTCATTCCTTTATGATATATTAAGCTAATTTTATCATTCCTTGTATCTTAACCTTATTAGATAATTAATATCGTATCCTAACCTAAATTATATATGAGAAAAGGGAACTTCTAGCATGTCTCAAGTGCTTACTGAAATATAAAATTCTTTGGTTTAATATATTTAGACGTACAATAAACTTTAAATGAAATTATTTTTAATATATTCAAATATAATTATTTCTAACAAAATACTCGAGAAAATAATTATATGATAAAATTAAATACATGTTGCATTCATAAATTTGTATCATAAATTTTACTATTCTACATATATACAAAATAATTGAAACATTTGGAATAATTGAGGAATATAAATTCTATTTTTCCTTTCCATTTGCATTCATATTGAAAAAAACTGCAAGTTATAAAAACAATACTTCTACCCATTTTCTTAATAATGAAAAATTTAACTTGTAATAACTACTTAAAATATAAGTTTTTCAATGCACCTACTTGTCAAACTTTTTTTAGAAGATAATGTTGGAGCTCCAATTCTCCTCCAAACCTTGACACTTCCTCCTAGATGTGTCCCCTTGAGCTTCAGTGTATGCAAGCCAACAACAATTATGTTCCCTATCCTTTCTCTCTACTATAACTATTCATTCTAACTCCACACTATGTGAGTCTAAAACAAGTAAAGGACAAAATGTCTCTTTTTCAAGAATCTATTGGAAATTAGTAACTACCTCCTCCCTTATTCATTAGGTGGCAAGATAATTACTTTAATTATTAGTGACCTCCTCTCTCCCCAACACCTAAAACAATGTCCTATCTTTCTAAGAGAGTTATTAATCAATAAATTTTGCATAATTTAATAATCTAATCCTCATATTAGCTTCCTAGGTATTACACCATCCAAGGGTAAATAAATCAAAGGACTAGCTTGCAGTACATAGTTTATCTTTAGCCATTAACAACCTAAAAGATATTTTCTACATTTTTCTTAATAAGTTATGAAAATATATTTCCATAAAATAATATATGAGTAACAAAATACTTTATGTTACTAATAAATCAATTTCATTTATGTCTTAATGTCACAATATCGCAACACTTAACCTATACAAGTTTACAAATAAAACTAAGTCAGGGAATATCAAAGAAAATGCACCCTCTTTTAAGTATCTTCGAATAGAAAATTATCCTTCATCTTACATGCAGTAGTAGCTCTGTTGTGTGATTAACATTAGTTTTTGTTCCTTCGAAACCTGTAATTTTTTAAAATTGATGTCAATCCTTCATGTGTCGGTAGCTCCAGCACAGGATTGACATTGTTTTTACTTCCTTCCAAACTTGTGATATTTTAAAATAGTAAGACCCATTAATTGCATTAAGTGCTGCTCGGGTGCTTTTGCATTTAGAGCTCCACATGAGTTGTCCTTCACTGTATTCCCACACAAATAAGGATATCATCATAACGCCCTCCAAGGTACTAACCAAATTACCATGCGGGTGCAATTGTACATAATGCCATGCAACAGAGCTATATGTATGATGAACCTAGTGTATCGAGTAAATAACGATAGCGACTATGGGCATTATAGTTAACAGCATTATGGTTAACGGGATAATACCATAGTGATGTACTTAGTGCTTCTTTCCTATCCTATTTCTAGGGCCCATATGAATGTATTTTATAAGACAAGTAAACATAAAAATATCAATAGAGGTCACTTCTTATCAAGTTTGATAACAATGGAGGTCCCTTGTCATAAAGTTGATAACGGTTGAACAATAAAAACACTCTACTCTTTTAAGTGTATCTTATAGCTTTAATTTCAACGGTATAATTGAGAGTGCATTATTAATCTTTAACTAAATAATTGACATGGTTTTAATTCAACGTATTCACATTACCGCAATTATTTGAACTGGTACAACTTATAAACCATAAGTTGATTGAATGGGATTAGGGCATCACATCAATCATCTATAATACAAAAAAAAAAAGGAGCCATGCAAAGTAGGTATTTGATTAAATATGTTAAAGCTCATATACATGCACAAGTTGCTTCGTCAAGGACAGGTGTTTATTCAGTGATAACTAGATGACAAGGAGAGATACGAGTGGCGACCAGCTTTCAATATAGCAATCGAAAAGTTGAAGATGTCACTGAAATGTTATATCTGAAATTATAGATTCCAACAAGGTTCCAATCAAGCAAGCACAGTGAGAGTTTTCAATAATCGTTTCTTGAAAATGCATCCATGGACAGCAGACATATTCTGCGTATTGGTCTCACCAAAATGTGCGCCCCTAGCAGACACGACATGCCAATAGGAATATAATCCACCAGTATCGTCTGTATTTTATTGCAAATTACGAGAGCTTTGAGCAAATAACGCGTCAAGGAACATGGCCAGCAGATCCGTGCTTTCTCTCTCGCTGTACCATGGAAAGCTGCAGGCGGACAGCGAAACATTTCTAACACAGCTGGTAAAATTGAGGGTGAAAGACACATGTACTTTTTGGGTTTCGAAAATTATGTAATTTTGGGGAATTAAGGAACTTTTGTGGATCTATGGCTCAGCCGTATTTCCTATATTTGTTATTACAGTAGTCATTGAAGCTATAAGATTTGTAAGGTGGAAGTCTCGGAAAATACAGAAGCATTTCGAACGACAGGAAATAATAGGTCAGGCCCCTTTAACTGTTTGTTTGAAATGCCGAGCAGATGGTGAAAATTGTTTGAAATGCCGAGGAGATGGTGAAAATTGCTCATGAGAAAAGTTTTAAAATATGTGTTTCTCTCACAAATACTCGCCCGAGTTCTGCCCTTCTACCATTAGTGGAGCAGGTCATACACTGAAGTATTGCTGCATGTTATATATCCGATTTTCCAATATTTTAGAAGATTGACACTATTGAAACTATCGTGATAGTACTTTTTTGTGGTATAGTTTTATTTACGAATAGATATTAATTTCTTTATCAATAATTATTAGGGGAATCTTAGAATATTATTAGCAGTATATTTATTTCCAAAGTAGTTATGCTTTAAATGTTAAAATTTATTTGCAAAGTAGTTATGCTTTTTGATTCTTTCAATTAAATTAAATGAGTTATAGTTTTTCGTATATGGTATTCAAGTATCATATGAGTTATATGTTTTTTGGCATGTGGTATAGATAGAAAATGATATTGTAACAAAGCTTATTTACACATTAAGAATTTCTATGATAAAGTGGGTGTGAATTTCCACGATTAGGAATCTTTTTACAAGTTTTTTTAAAAGGTATATATTTAATAAATATTTTGATTCTTTTTATCATTAATAATAATATATTATTTTAAATAAAATTATACTTAAGTTATTTCTAATGATTCATTTAATTTAAGCAAATCTATATATTATTATTATTATTATTATTATTTAAAATAAATTTATAATTTATTTATTTTCAATGATTTTTTAAATTTGAGCAACTTGAGATGTATGATGTACTAGGTATTTTGATGCTTATTATGGATTTATTTATATAGGTATTTAGTAGACATTTAATTTATATGATTCCACCAATATAATATAGAAATTGACAAGGGCAATATGTCATAAATAGTTTTGGTTAAGTAACACTATGTGACAATACACATGTGAATATAGAGACTAAAAAATATTATACATTTGTGAGATGCAACCAAGATGTACTAACACTATGATATATGAAATAAATGTGAAATACATGAATGTCACACGCTCACCCACAAGGCATGTTGTGATGTACGAAGCCCTGAGATTGTGATGGTGGAAAGGTTTGATTGAAGTGGGCGTAAAAGAGATAGATGTTGTATAGTATGTGAATCTTAGTGTTGATATCATTTCATGAACATTTTTGGCACCAAATACTAGGAAGTAAAAAGCATTTAAAAATCTAGGCTACACCTATCAAACTTCAAGATTTTAGGTCCCCCAAGGGTTCTTGATAGTGCCAAATTCCTTTCCACCATAAAAAAATCGATTCAAATATTGGAAGTAATTTTTCCATATGTATGATGTGATCTACAGGTTGTTATTGTGACTCCCTAGGTGTCAATCTAGAAGTTTTTGTTCCCCATGTCTCAGTTGTAGTTATGTCATTTCCGAGTCATAGGTCCACCTTTTAAGGATCTAGATTCACCAAAGTCTGTGATCCATGTAATATATGTTTTCAATTGTTGTAATGAATAAATATATCAAGTGATTTGTGTACTTCATAATGTTCTTTCTCTATTTTTTCTAATATGGTATGAGAACTCATTCAACGGTGTCTCTCTCACGAGAGGGGCTGAGATCATGAAATTTTAACAATGATACTCCTTTGTACACATATTAGCTTAATAGAGTATTTAATCTATTGATTGTGTGAATATTTGATTTGTGTGTGGATTGTGGATAGTTGGGTGCAAAGAAAAATTGGGAAGATCCAATGTTGCTGCTATTGTGTGAAGTTCCATTGCGGAAAAATATTTGTAAAATAAGAGGAAATCTGCTTCTGAAGAAGCTGGATGAGCATATATTTTGTTTGATCTAGATGGGATCTACAATTGAGAGAAATGTATAGATGTTTTAAATGGTGGTTCTCCATATTATCAAATTGTGGAAGATGTATAGTTGTGGCATGCAACTCGAATGTTGGCATTTCTAATTCTAGATCTAAACTAATAAAATATTGTTGTATTTCTTATCCAAAGATTGAGATCCAAACATTTTAGATTTGATGGAAGATACCAATATGCAAAGTTATTATTATTATATTTGATATGATCTACACATATCAATAAAGAGAAGTGTACATTTTGATGGTTGGTGTTTGTATTTTTATTGGTTATAAAAAGCGTTTGTGGTTCTTAAACTCGAATCCCTAATGTTCGAAACATCAATTTTTGTTTCTTTTTTATTGGCTATAAAAAGGGTTGGAGGTTCTTAAACTGGAAGCCCTGTTGTCTAAAACATCAATTCTTGTGCATTAGTAATATCAAGTTGTCCGATCAGCTTTTTAACACACTCGATATCCAGACCTCCATCCTAGCAACCGATGGATCAACGAAAGCGAAATATCCAACAGATGGTGGTTGTTTCATAGAATGGTTCATTACTTGAAGACTCTTATCGCGAAAGACCCGACGAGACTATGTGTCAATATTTTTGATCTTGTGAAGTTCATCAATGATGGTCAGAGGTGGTTATGTTTTAAATGGAGGTCAAGTGACAGCTCAAAGATATGATGGTGAAAGAGTGGTGTTTGCGAGATTCCAGAGTGGATGTGAGTGGTGATGAAGACTAGTTTGACAAATATTCCTTTATTTTTGTAATGTGTGTTTCTATATTAAGGTATATTTTTGGAAGTAATGTTTCCATGTGTATGACGTGATCTACAGGTTTACATTGTTAGTCTCGAGGTGTCGATCTAGAATTTTTTGTTCCCTATGTTTGAGTTGTAGTGGTGCCATTTCCAAGTGGCAGATCCAGTTAATTAGGATCTAGTTTCATCAAATTCTATGATCTATGTCTTACATATTTGTAAATTTTGTAATGAATAAAGATATCAAGTGATTTGTATGTGTCATAATGTGCTTTCTCTATTTTAATCTAACATCAAACATTCGAGCATTCTAATTTTTTGGATTTTTTTTACTGGACTGCGAGACTAAATCTGCCATCCATGTGAATTTGTGGTCATGGTAGACAATGCCTTTATCATTCTCAAAATTTTGACCACTCCTATTATATTGAAATACACACTAGTGTGAAAAAATTTCCTAAAATATTCGACCACTCATATTATATTGCAACACACTAGCATGAAAATATTTCCTTTGGTTTATGATTGAATGCCTTCATGAAATTGTTATTTCCAAAATTCGAAACTAACGGTTAGGTCTATCACACATTTCTTTCAATTTTTTCGTTTTTATGTAGTAGAAGAATTCACAATATCTAGCCAATTGAATAATTGCCTAACTATAAAGAGAAGTCCCTAAATGTGTTTTAGGTTTTTTCCTACGATATAAACTTGCATTAATGGAAATTTTCCAAGGAAATTAAATCGTTAGTGATAAAGCTAACAGAAAGGCGAGAGAATGAAATGGTCGTTGAAGGGCTCATTTCAGTTCATTTGGTAGGGCTTACAATAAATGCCAAGGAAAACAGTAATATAGGGCACGAGACTAACATTAGTGCTTGTGCTATTAGAATGAGCTATAATAGAGGAATGGAAGAATTTTTTCCTTTTCTAGCAAGAAAACCACTTCAAATATGTTAATATGTATAGTAGTTCTTTAGGCCATTCATCAAAACTATTAGAAAAAATCTCGAGAGCAAGTTCTAGAGATGTGTAGGAAATATGACCCCAACAAAAATATATTGAATCAACTTAGAATCGTAATATTGACAATTTTCTTCTTAATTGGATGATTGTTTTCTAACAAAGGATTAGTCTATATATTTGATGTTCATTTTGTTATGGTAGGTGGACATTAATTGTGATTAATATTTCTATGTATTTTTCCCATTTCCTCACACATAGTTGTAGTTCAGACGAATGGAGTGGAGTAACGAATGCATGAGCTTTACTTCTATCTACTATGAGTAGAGTCATGCATGAATCATGAAAGATTTAAGTGATGCTTGCATGTTCATCCTCTAGTTAACTAGGACTAGGTGTTCGTTGACTTCTGTAAAGTTCCACTTATGCATGTTCCACCTCTAGTTATCTCTAGGGTTCTGCTACTTCATTTGACTATTTAACTAGTTTACTTAACTACTTAACTAGGCTTATAATTGAGAGATGTTATCTATGCACTATGATACTTGAACAAGGCACATGTTCTCATCGAGGCTATATATCATTACGTAATACTTCAGTTTCTCTTATGGAGATATAAATATATAGAGAGAAATTGAATTTTAGTCTTTTTTGAAATATTTAGTTGTTAGATTGCAGTTGTTAGTTTTGTTTCCATCTAAATTTTATGTAGGTGTAACACAAAATTTCACATGGTATCAGAGCATGGTTGGTGGTGAAGAAATGTAAAATCATATTTAAAAGTATTGAATATTGAATATTAGAGAATATAGATCAATCTCTACAGTCTCAACACCAAGCAATTCTCACACAATTCAAATAGCATGAATGGAAGCCAAGAATCCTTCTTCTTCTCAAAAGTGTTGGACTCTTTAGAATCACTACGGGAAATGAATCAGAGTGAAGTGAATATCTTGAGAAGATCAAATACTTTAATAGAATAGATGAAGCATATGGTATTATCTACTTATCCATTTGTGCATATATACTCTTTCAGATAGAGTGCTCCACTACACCCAATCAATTTGGATAGCCATTAGGGGTCTCTTCGGAAAGCAAGAGATGATTTGTGGGCATGAGTTTGAAAATGAGCACATCTATATGAGGTCCCAAAATTTTGAAACTTTATAGGACTTCTTCATTATGTTCAACTCATTTCTTTTAGAACTAAAGGCATGAAATATTGGAAAGAAAGAGGAATAACTTATTCTCTCAATTCTCTCTAAGCTCAGAAAATAATACTCCATTTTTTCTTTTGCATCCATGCTTCAATAATAATGATAGGTGCATCTCACAGGATGCCATTAATATATCCTTTCACCAAGTCTCTTGTTCAATTTCCATGATCTTGGGGCTAGGTTAGAATCTTAGAATATATGACACTACGAAATCAATAATATCAACAAGAACTACTTTCACAATGGGAAATATAAAGAAATAAATCACACATGCACAAGTGTAGATAATTTTTTAGAATATATTTTACAATAATGTACAACAAACTTTTCTTTATATTAAACCAATATGAATAATGCAACAATCTATGGAATACAAGATACAATGGAAATCTTCGTTGCAGCTTCTATGCTGTATCTTATCCTGCTGGCCCTTTTCTTCTATACTGCTCTCTAGTCATCCCTTAGTCCTTCAAAGGAAAAAAATAAAGACTCCATGGGGGATACCACCTAAAATTATTGCAAGTCACTTATATTGCATGTATACAGGTTGATCTAGTCTGCTCCCTAGGCTGGCTAATCCTTGAGCTCCAATATGCCAATCTAGAAGTCACTTTTGTCCATCAAAGTGCTGCACATTAGGAACCAAACTTTACCCAAACTTTAGATGCCTTTGTCACTTCAATAATTCTAGTCTAGGGATACTTTAGGTAGGCAACGCGCTACTTTCCACCAGACCAATGGCACCCAACATTCCACTATAGGATCTTCTCCTATAAAGGCTTACGATAACCAAATCAAGCCTTCAAATTGGCTCGTACAGCCTGCAATAGAAACCGATCCAAAAGTGATCAGAATCATGGATCCATCACCAAAAAGAATGTATCACAATACATTACTTGGCTCACTGATTGAGGTCTACCCCAACTTTTTCAATCAAGGCTTGG
Source organism: Pinus albicaulis (assembly GCA_034641835.2). Classification (NCBI taxonomy): domain Eukaryota; kingdom Viridiplantae; phylum Streptophyta; class Pinopsida; order Pinales; family Pinaceae; genus Pinus; species Pinus albicaulis. Next base: position 7,248 of record JAXQQM020078114.1, on the reverse strand, counting down.
TTAGGGCACACAACATAGTCATTTTACCAACCTCAGTTTTTGCCCATATTTTCTCTAAGTGAATGTGTTTTTGATTCCTTGAGGGGTTAAAGGGGAATATTCCAAGTTTCAGCTATCCTATCCCTCAACCATGTCTCTGGCTACCTCCAATATCTTGCAGCATGCTACAACAAGGCTTAACTAGCCTGCGACAACCTTGTTTAGGGTCTTCCCAACCTTCCAATTGACCCTCAAATAGTCTCAATTCATACCCTTGTGCCTCAACCTCCTACCACAACTCCTCAGACTTCATAACAGTCACCAAATGTTTCCTATGAAGCCCTTTCCTCCTCGTTGTTTTATCCTTCTTTATTGCACCCTAGAAAAAAATATCCCTCTCCTCAATGAGCTACTCTTCTTGTGATTTTTTTTCTAAATTGGATGCTCCAAATGGATTTATCTCACCTCCTATCTATATACACAAGGAGGGATTCCTCGAAAATCCACCATGGGTATTGGCGAACTATTAAGAGGCTCATTAACATCAAGTTTAACCTAATATATTTTGTAGAAACCTACCTCTAGACTTAAAAAAATCGTATCTCCATTTCTACAACTTGGAATCATATGATTTTCATTGCATTGGATTCATCTCAATGAAATATATCATCATCCTCCATAACATGTCAAAATGTTTCCATGGTTTTGGCCCAAATCACGATGAGTGAAAAATCCCAACCTTTGGTTTTAAGCCCACAAGTGACTCTTCTGGCACTTTTCCCTCCAAATAGAGAACTCTAGGGCTTGGATTACATACCAAGCTACTAAGATATAAACACTCCCTCTTAGCGATGGAGGTAATTCCAATACTAGGAAGTATCTCATCATCATAATCACTACTTGAAACACTCAACCAACTCCTGGTGCTCACAACTAGAGCAATCCCTATAGCATGAACTACGCCTCGCTTGAAAGTGTCACTATCACTCGAAGCATCCTACATATTATTCTTCTACTGTATCACTCCATGTTTCCTTCTTGGATTTTTTAGGAGCACCCTTTCTCCCCTAAGACCATGTGCTCTTCTTGGGCTACAAAGAATCCCTTTGAACATGTAAGCTCCCAATAGAACTCAATTCCCTCTAAGCCTCTAGAACCTGGACCCTCTTCACTAGAACCTCTACCTACCCCTCTGAGGACTACACCTACACCTGCTTCTCTGGAACATACACTTGATCCACCTAATTTTTATTCCCATGATCCATAGGCTTGCTTGTCAACTTGTAAAGACCATGCTTTGTAACTCCAAGCACAATCTTCTTGGAGCTAGAGCCTCTAGGTATGAGTCTTCCCTTCCCATCCTATAAAAATACCTCAAACCCCTTATTCTCTATCATCAAGACAAATATCACAGTATCTATAAGTCTTGATATAAAAAATAAATCCTAGACCAGCACCACTCTTAATTTCTCGATCTTGAATGGAACACCCTGATTCTCAGATCTCCTTTAGACTCTTATCATCTAATACCATGTGAAAATTCAAGTCCCATTTAGTTAGAGTCTCAAAAACCTCCTATGACCATGTCATATGTTTCGTTGCACCATTGTCCACGTACCATCCCTCCCGATCGATAATACCCTATGAGAAATGAAGATCATAGCAAAGTCCCCATCCTCCAATCTCCTGGTGAGATCATGTATCTCAACAAAAGTGGAAACTCCAATGACCTGCTTCCCTTTCATCTTCTCGGCATCTCCCCTCTTCTTCATTAGACATCTAGATGAAAAATTACCCATATGTCCATAGTTGAAACACTTGAATTTATAGAAGTACTTCTTCTATTGTCCATTCAGTTATGTTGCAAGTTCCATGTCCTCATATGCTCTCTTTGTTGGATGAATATCCTTGTCTCACAACTTTTTTTGAATGAATTCAATCCACACCCTATTCCAATCTGGAAAATTCTCGCTAGAAACTATCCCTTTGATGAAGGGATTTGATTCCTCAGTGAACCCTTTCAAGGAAATACTTACCATATCATTATCTTAAATAGTCACACTAAGAAAAACAAGCTCATCTCAAACTTGAGACAATATTTTCAGATACGAAGTCACTCCTTCACCCTTTATCATCGAGGCAGACTTCAACTTATCTTCCAATACCAGTACCTTCTTCTGATTATTATTCTGGAATTTTTTTTAATAGCCATCTACATTTCATGTGCAGTGTTCTTCATGGGAAAATGAGGTATTAGGGGATCCTTCACACCATATAGGATGATCAACCTCACCCTCGTATCAAAATATTTGTACACTTCCAACTCCTTTGGGTCAGTTGGCTTCTTGATGGATTTCTCAGTGAATTCCTAGATATTGTTGACCTGCAAGACCAACTTTATCCTTTCATTCAATGAGCGATATCTAGAAAACCCATCCAACTTATTCTCATACCAAAGACTTTCCTGCTACTTTGACATTGTCACATACAATGTGACCAACTCCCTCTTAATTTGTACTTTGTTTTGGACAACACTCATTCACTATATTCCAAAGTAGCTTATACACGCTATGATACCATGTTTAATTTCCACAATATTGGGTCTAGATTATAATATTACAACCTCTAATGCTACCAAAGAAATAATCTCAACAATAACTCCTTTGCACAGGAAAAAATATAAAGAAGTAATTAACACATCCACAAGTGTAGAAAATTTTAAAAATATATTGTACAATAATGTACAACCCAATATTCCTTATATTAAACCAATCTAAGTCATACAAAAATATATCTAATATAAGATACAATGAATATATTTGTTGTGGCTTATATGTTGTATAGTCTCCTGTCAATCCTTTACTTTCATAATTCTCTCCAGCCACCCCTCAGTCCTTGAAAGGAAAACACATAAAGAATCCAAGATGGATACTGCCTAACACTACTACAATTCACTTATGCTACATGTACACAGGCTAATCCAATCTACTCTCTAGGAAGGTCAATCCTTGAGCTTCATTCCACCAATATAACAATCACTTTTTTCCATCAAAGTGCTACAAATTAGGCACCAAAATTCACCCAAAATTCAGCTCCCTTTGTCACTTGAAGACTGCTAATATAGGGATATTTTGGGTAGCCAACACACTTCCCTCCACCAGACCAATGGAAACCAACAATCCATGATAGGATATGCTCCTAGAAAGGCCTCTCATCATCAAATCAAGCCTTCAAATTATCCCCAACAAGCTACAATCGAAATCGATCCAAAACTGATCTCAATCATGGATCCAAAACTTACAAGAATGTATCACAATACATACTGTACTCGATGTTTAAGGGATGCTCCAACTTATGCAATATAAGCCTGGTTAGGGAACACAACTCAATCCATTTTCGAGCCTCAATTTCTGTCAATTTTTTCTCTAGATGAATGAAACTTCCCTTCCTTGAGGGGCTGAGGAGGACTTCTCCAAGTATCAGTTGTCCCAACCCTCAACCATTCCTCTACGTACATCCAATCTCTTGTGGCATGCTACAACAAGGCTTAACTAGCCTGTGACATCCTTGTTTAGGGTCTTCCCACCCTCCAAATGTACCTCAAATAGTCCCAATGCCTACCCTTATGCTTCAGCCTCCTATTAGAACACCTTCGCTATCATAATAGTCATGAAAGGTGCCCTATGAAGCCCTTTCATCCTCATTGTTTTAGCCTTCTTTGTTGCGACCTAGAAAAAAGTATGCATCTCCTCAATGAGTTTCTCTTCTTGTGATGTGTTGCCTAAATTAGATGCTCCAAATTACTTCATCTCACCTCCTATTTATATACATAAGGAGGTATTCCTTTAATTTCCACCATAGGGTTTGTCAAACCATAAATAACACATTTTGTAGAAAACCACTTATGGACTTCAAAAATTCATATCTACATTTCTACAATTGGAATGAGCTGATTTTTGTTGCATCAAATTTGTCCCTATGACTGCTATCATCCTTATCCATCACATGTCAAAATGTGTCCATGGTTTTGGCCCAAATCACGATGGGTGAGAAAACCCAATCTTCGGTTCCAAGCCAACAAGTGACTCTTATGGAACTTCTCTCCAAAACCTGAACCATATGGCTTGGAGTACCTCCAAAGATACTAAAAAATCAGCATCTCTCATGCAAGAACAAGAAAAAATTATGAAAATGGGAACCCTCAAAAGTTTCAATGTGCATGCATTTGATATTCAGGGTAGAAATAAGAGAATGTAGAAGAATAAAGGAAAGGAGCATGATAATATAAAATCACCAAATTCTAGATACAATGACCAGTATTTCAACTCCAAAAATTGGAGATCAAAGAAGGAAAGGAAAAAGTTCACTTATTGCAGTGGAAGCTTTCATCTGAACTTACATGCATGAAGAAGAAAATTGACATCATAACACATGAACTCCAACAACACGATCTTGATGATTTCATTCTCAATGGTGCTAAAATGGAGAGAACATTAGTTGATTGACATAAATCTCATGAACTTGTAGCAATTTAATCTTCTTTTGATTATTGGATTATTGATAGTGGGGAATTACACCATATGGTTTCTGCACAATATTCGTTTTCGACCATGTAAGAATGTTATAGTCCCCTAATGCTCATGGGAGAAAATACCCCTATCCAAGTACATGGAAAAGGAATAGCAGAGATAGACAATGGTTGTTTTCAGGATGCATTGCATGTCCCACAACTATCCATACGCCTACCATCATTATACCAGATAATGAAATTTGTAAAAGGAAAGCAGGTAGAATTTACACCTGATACTTTTACGATATTCTAGATGACAGATGAATCTATAATTTTTGTAGGTAAAACATTTTTTTTTGCAACATTGTATTCTTTTCAAAATTTGGTTCTGAATCCTCTTTGGTTATGTTAGTAATGCATGTGCAATAAGAGAATCAATTGTGGCAAGAAAACTTCGATGTTAGAATTATAGGTACCTCCAATAGCTTAGTAGAGAACGAATAGTTATAGGGCTTCCCAAATTTCAATCTTAAAGAGGAGTTTTCCATGGATGCATTATGAGTAAACATTTAGAGGAAAATTTTGAGAAAGGAAAGGCAACAATAACATCATCAATATTTTATCTTCTACATAATTATATCACTGCTCTTTTTCTCCAACCATATATGATTAAGCTAAGTTATGTTCTTACATTTATATATGATTGGTCGCACTAAAATTGGTTCTATTTTATTAAATCAATCTTAGAGGTATTTGCATGTTTCAAGGACTTTAAAGCACATGCAGAAAAACATGAAGGAAAAGGAATCAAAATATTGCGCACAAATAATGGGGGGGAATTTGTGAACAAATTCATAGAAATTTTTTTCTTAGATGCAGGTATTCAATTACAATACACACTGTCATACACTCCACAGAAAAATAATGTGGAAGAAAGGAAGAAAAAGATATTAAAATAAATCGTCGACTACATGTTTCATGCAAGGTCGTTACCTTAAAATTTATGGGTTGAAGCAATCAACTATATCACGCACATCTAAGAACAATGTACCACAAAAATTCATGAAGGGGGAAACTCTTTATGAGGATTGGTATGGTAAGAAATCATAATTCACCCACCTTTGTCTCTTTGGATCATGAGAATGGGATCAAATTAAATTGGATAAGTGAATGCATTTAGAGCTAGAGAGAAAGGGGTGTATATTTGTTGGATATTTAGATGGAGTCAAAGGGTATAGGTTTCAAGATTTTGTAGTAGAATTTTTTTTTTTTCACTGTCTAAAGTATGAAGAAGATCCCCTTCATGCAACTCTAGAGGAACTTGCTACACAGCCACCACCAATTATAGATGTGCATCTTTGAGATGATGATTATTCATGCAATTTAGATAAAAATTATAAGATTAATAAGAAGGTATTTGAAGATTCATATTTACCACCAGCTTCAGCACATAAGTCGTTCCTCATGAATGATCTTTGAGATGATCCTTCCATAAGATCTCAAGTGGAATAACCTCAACATGAATTACAACTATGGAAGCATGCATTCCCATGCACTACTACATGGTATTAGCTTATGATCCCCAATCTTATGATGAGGCTGAAGGAAATCTAAAATAGAGAGAAAGAAAGAACGAGGAATACAATTCGCTCATTTTGAGCCGCACATGGGGTTTGGTTCCACTTCCAACAGGCTGAAATATTTTATGTTGTAAATTGATCCATGTAACCAAAAGAGAAACAAATGGAGTGATCAACAATTATAAATCTATGCTATCAGCCAAATTTTTTCACAGGTACACATCATTGATTATGATGAGACATTTTCATTGGTAGAAAAAATAGTCTCCATAATGATGTATTTTGAATTAAAATAGCAAAGAAGTGGTAGGTCCACCACATTGATGTGAAGAACACATTTATTCATGGTGATCTTAGTGATGAGATGTATATGGAGAAACTGGAAGGATATGTTAAGAACTCATCATTAGTTTTCAGACTGAAGTGATCCTTGTATTGTATCAAACAAGCACCTCATGCATGCTACGTGAAGATGGACTCCTATGTTCTCTCCTAGGGCTTCCAAGGTGGTATGTATGGTCCAAAGTTTTACATGTTGAGGAAATTTGATTCATTACTGTTGATAGTATTGTATCTAGACAACTTACTTATGATAGGTAGTTCACCCTCAACAATTGTTGTTGTCAAGTTTGCCCTACATGACAAGTTCTCCATGGATGACATGGGGCTCCTCAACTACACTCTTGGTCTTTATATTAGCCAGTATAATTCAAGAATTACATTGGCTCAAGAATAGCATTCATGGGATCTGCTTGTTAGATTCAAGATGACTAACTACAAGTCAACAACAAAACATTTATTTTCCATAATTAATATTGAAAGTGAAAGTACAACATTATTGGTTGATTTTACACTTTATATGAAGTTGGTGCATATTATTTTGTCCCTCACTCAATGACAACCATATATCTCATATGTCGTTGGAGTAGTATCAAGGTACATGAAGTCGCATGAGCTCCATTGGAAAGTAGCCAAGAGAATTCTTCAGTATACTAAGGTGACCGTAGATTGTGGTATCGAGTATGTACCAGGATGGTCATTAGATATTTCTAGGTACACATATTAAGATTGGGCATGTGATGGCTGTTTCGGGGATTTAACACCCTAGAGGTTGGTTGGGATTCAACCTCCACAGAGCAGGGGCGTACTATTTAACAGAGACTCACACGATCATGCACA
>JAXQQM020079584.1:0-15710 GCA_034641835.2 Pinus albicaulis | reverse complement strand
CAAGATTTATTTATTATTTTAAGGAAGTGGTTGAATGATAATTAAATAAATAATGATTTATTTAATTATTTATAAATGATTTAGTCATATTTAACAAGGAATATTATTGAAATATGATTTAAATAATTATTCCTAGAAAATAATAAGATAAATAAAGATTTATCTAAGTAATTTCCTTGTTTTGGGTTAAACATGACTAGGAATAATAATTAAATTATTTTTTAATTAATTATTCCATGAGGAAAATCAAACAAATATAGATTTGTTTAATATTTCCCTTTGGGGTTTCCTGTTTAGACCATAAACAACCTAATAAATGTGTTTTATTAAGTTATTTTACATAGTAAAAGCAATTTTACTTAGGGTAAAAATGGTCTTACATGGTGTACTTGGGTCCATCTAATAATAATAGGTTGGATGACCAAAAAATGGTGTAACAGATTGCCCCCCAGCGTGCGAGTGTTAGGAGAAAAATGTATGACCAAAGTACGTTGTAAGAACTCAATCACCAGACATCAAAAGGGAAGTCAGAGAGAGAAATGTAAGGTAGTCTAATGTGCTGAAGAACTAGACCCTAAGGATACGAGACTTATAGGTGCAACAAGTCTCTTTTTATGAGTGGGTACCTATGCTAGAGGTGGCTGGGGAGGCATACCTATGCCCCTCGAGACAAAGTACAAAAGAATAGTGTGTCCAATAAACAAAGGACCTATACTATAAAATACATGTTGGCATAAACATGAGCCAGATAAAATATATAAGGATGAATCCCACATACATGTTGTGCCTGGGATAACATCCAGGACTTATACAATAATATCCGAGTACATGAGATACAAATACAACCCAAATGCCCCTAGAAACAAGGAAGGGCTCGCAAAATCTGACTAATACATGCAAAACAAAGAGGTGCTACAAGCGGCTAAGGCCGACATCATCAAATATATGGAGCTGCATCGAAGGCTACGACGAAGAGGTCATCCGGGCATGTGGGGGGCTACCTATAGGGCCACCCCCTCATGAGGGTTGAGACATGTCACACACACCCGGGAATCATCGATATCAGCTGCTACATCATTGAACCATCAAGTATACAGATCTCGATCATGCTGAAAGGAGCTGGAGCTTAGAAACAACCAAGTCAAAGGGAAATAAGGAGTCTCTTTTCCTGATCCGGGGCACCGAACAAGAGTGGAAGCTAGAACCAGGTTACACTGCCCTATAGACCTGTCTTCTGGAATGAATGAGCTGATGTCGATAGAAGGAGGTCCGCCATAGGTGAGGCAATAAGGTATCCTCAACTAAGGCATGAGAGAAAATAGTAGAGTGACTGACAGACTGATACCAATGATGAAGATGAAATGAGGGATACTGAGTAGTAGATGGACAACTTCCCTTGTTAGAGCATAAAGGGCATGGATGACTCAGCAATGACTGACACAATATCATGAGGGATAGGGGATAGTGGGACTGAAGGCCATAATGTGAAACACGAGAGAGGGACCAAGCAATGAGGGATGGAGGACTATAGTGGGATACAAAGGGACTCGAGATAGACTCCATGAATATGATGATGACTCAACTCTGATGCTCTAAACAAGGGCAACTAGATGGTGCTACCACACAGTAAATGTCTAATGGGGGACCATAAAAACATGAGTACAAGATGGTAACTCATGACGAACATCAACACGAGCTTGGACAAGTATGGAGGCCAAGTGGTGCCCCTAATATGAGTGTTGCAAGTGATGAAATTTGATTTTGAGGAGGGGTGAAGTGATGCTTCCAGGATAAAATTTGTCATGTTGAAGTATCAAGTCACTAAAAACTAATAGGTACCCAGAGCTCATGAACAGGCTAGGTCGCACTTTTTGGGGTCTATTCTGCGACCTGGGTAGCAGGTACTGGGTAGAAAACTGTGACCTGTCCCAGGAAATGACCTGACAAGTGCGACCTGTCAGAGAAAGGGGGTTTTAGTGCTATTTTTTGGCTGAGATCTAGGATTTTTATGATTGAGGGGCATAGGTTCCCCCAAGCATGTTGTGCTCATGCCAAAATGGATTTAGAAATAAGGGGAATCTAAACACATTTTATTGATGTGGTGCGCCATTTTATTTCTTTATGGTTATGCAGTTTGAGAAAGGAAATGGAGGATTACCAATCTCTTTTAGTACTATATATATGAATCAAATGGAATTTAAGTTTCCGGGTTGGCATACCTAGTGTCACTATCCCAAAGAGAGGATTTGGAGATAATGAACTGATACTCTCCTAGAAAACCCATAGGTTGGTCAACAACAATGTCTAAGAGACTGGGTTGCTAATGTAGGATGAAGGAACGATAAGGGGTATCATCCCTAGAGTGATCTGAAGTGATATGGGACTCTATAGGTTCTTCTAAATGTGGAAGAATAATGGTACTGGAGTCGACATGACCAGATACACTAGGAGAGTTGTGGAGAATTACATCTCCTAGTCGCTCACATATGGGTGCCCCCTTACCCAAACATTGGGTGTCAATGTGATGGCCACAAGGTGTGTGTGGTTTAAATATATAGGTTCGATGTAAGGGGGGATGGATAAAGTCAGGGGTGGTGACTACTTCCATAATGTCGTCATCATAATAGAATATGCAGTGACTAGTGAAAGAAATACCATCTGACTCGACGAAGCTGCCTCACTGATCATCATGAGAAGAGAGGTTCACATGTGCATCATCACAAGGGGTGACAGAAGAGTAAGCAGATAAAGGATCTACCAATGTTGAGCCCAGGGTGATCGCTGAAGGGAGGTCAAGAGAAATATCAGGGGAAGTCTCCAACGGGACTTCCACTGAGGGTCTCATGGATGATGATAGGTAGAAAATGGTGGACGAAGGCTCTGTCATCTCGACATCAAGAGGGGGAATATCGATGGGAGCATTCGTTGCGTTTGGCATCGAATTGGTGAACCACTACCAAAGATGAGCGGTACTCTTCAAGGTGGGGACAGAGGTGGGTATAATGGCCATGGAGATCACACAAATCACAGGGGTGGTTGGTTTGAATCGTCTTGGGGTTCTTGGCCATGATCGTGGAAGGAACAGAGGCTTCCAGGATCGTAGAATCAGGGAACGTGACATTAACCATGGGCTTGAGATGAGGAAATTCAGGATAGGTATGGGTGGCGTGACCGACAACGTCACACAAAACAACCGGGTGGTACACTTTGGAGGCTGAGGAGGAGCATAGTTTGTCAAGGTGGCCTTGTCCTCTGATGTCCTCTTGTGATATTCTCCCCCTTTTCCTGATACTGTTGCAACAGGAGGGGGTTCCCGTTGAGGTGTCTGAGGCGCTGCAGTAGCAGGAGAAGTCATCGAGACCAGTTGGACAATGGTCAAAGCAAGATAAGGTTTGGGATGATCGGGCGAGGTAGTGGCTTGAGGATCGAGGTACCAGACGGGAATCCTAAGGGTCAGGTTAGGAAGAGAGAGGGTAGCCATGAAAAGTACCATGTACACTCCTGGTGGGGGAGCTAGGAACAGTATCTAACCAGAGGGGTAATAGCCAGGTGGGATGGCTCCTAAATGGTTAAGGACTAGAGGAACCGTTCCAGGAGGGTAAAGAGGCTCATGAATACCAGCTGAAGGGCCAAGAGGAGGAGGTCCAAAAGGCTGAATCGAAGGGCTAGGAGTAGGCTGCTGACTAGCTGAAGTGGGCTGCTTGAGGGCAGCCTGAAACGATTGCATCATGCAAACATTCGATGAGATGGGATCAGATACAGGGGGAGGAGGAAGACTAGGGAAGTTTCCAAGAAAATAGGAGTCTTTGTAGACACCAGGAGAGACACTGGTCAAAGAATCGACAGTTTTCTTAATGGCTATGGAAGAGATGGTCGACTCAGGGGAGGTCTGAGATTTTGGCTCAGGATATGTCAACTAGTCAATGGTGACTATCTTTCCATTATGAGGGAAAGACATCTTGTGGTATACTGTGGACGTGACAGCAAATATGGCATAATTGTAGCTTCACGCCAAGAGAATGTTGTAATCTAGAGGGGCATCGATCACTTCAACGTCAATGCAAACAGTCTTGCCTGCAAGAGTGATAGAAAAATTACGGAATAGGCGAACAGGCTAGGAGGCGTGGCCATCCCATGCTCGAAGGGTGATCATGTAATGGGCCAATTTAGGAGATCTAAGTTGTTTCAAAACTAAAGCAAACATCACACAAGTGGATGCCCCCTCATCAATGATACACCGAGAAACGTGAGCATTCTGGATTTTGACTGGGATTTGGAAAGCTACATAAGCAGGAAGAGGAGGATGCTCTGATTGATGGGCGTAAAAAACACTCAATTGGTCATCAGCAAGATCTACAGTTCCCATGGCAGATAGTATAGCCTTCTTTTGGAAAGGGCACGACTGGAGGAGTTATAGTGTTGAAATGGCAGTAGGAGACTGCGCCAAATCATCTACTATGCTATATGAATGAGAAGCTCGACCAGCGGCATCATTTCGGTGTAATGGTCCCTTACGAATCTTGGTATGAACCTCAACTTTGGGCTAAGGGTTATGCAAGGGACCATTGGATGTCAAAATAGGCTCTGTAGGACCTGAAGAAGGTGACTCGGGGATAGACAGAGCGGGAGGCTTGGGGTACTGATGAGACCGAGTTTGAAGGTTAAGATCGACGGGCAGAGGCTGATCAGAGTTCATCATGAGAATCTGGTAATCGGAGGAATCAGAATGGGAAAGTTGAGTGGCCGCCAGTCCGTCAAGTGGTTGCGTAGCCACAAATCCCTACTATGCATCCACCTTCTCTTGAGGGGGCGGTGACTGTTGTTGCGGGGGTTGAGAAGGCAAGGGAGGTGAAGGTACTGATGCTAGAGGAGCTGGAGCACCAAGCTGCGAATACAGATAATAAGGGGGTTGGGTAACAGTGTGGTAAGCAGGAGGTTGGGCCAAAAGAGGGGGCATGTCATATCCTATTGACATGCTACCGAGAGGGGAAAAAGTGCGAGAGGTGCTACTCCCCCCCCCGCCCCCCCCAGGGAAAACCATAACCCATGGGAGGTTGGGCGTATGAATGAGAGAGAGCTCTAATGATACCGTCGGCGGCATGAGGTGCCGCCAGTGTGTTGGCACCACCGGGTCTGGGGAGATCAGATAGAATGGTATAAACATAACCCGTCTGAGCGTAGATCGGGTCATATTTTAATGCCATTTGGAGGGCAGCTTCTTTGGTTTGAGGAAAATGCGATGCGACATCTTTCCCGATAGGAGGCAAGAGAGATCTAAGGAACCAGTCCATGTAGACATGGTCTTCAAAGGGAGGGGATTTACATAGGCGCTTTCTTCTCTGCCATTCTTGGACATGATAGGATAGGCGGGTCACAGATGATTGACAGAAAGAAGTCAAAAGTTCAATACCAGTGTCATAACGAAGGGGAAGCTGGAAGTAAGAAAAAAAAAGCCAGGGTAAGAGTCGCAAAGGTGGTATGAGAGGAAGGGGCCTGATCAACATACCACTTAGAAGCCACTCCTATAGGCATTCATTAGAACAACCGAATACGGAAAGAGTCATCGGTAATGGAGGTAGATGAACACCACATGTGGAAAGATTGAACATGATTTGAAGGATCTTCTCCAGCAAGGCCTTCAAACTTTGGGATGTTGGAAGGGAGCTTTGTTGGCATAGTAGGCCAACTAGCATCATGGTGTATATGGTTGTTTATGAACCAGTCCAAATCGAGGAGGCTGAGGCCTGCCATGAAGGGGAGCAAGGGGGCAGCCAAGGTAGTTCCTATGGCAGTTTCGCTAGTAACATTCCCAGCATTAGGGACGGGGTTCCCGCTAGTGTTAGGCCTGGGACCAGACATGGTGAAGGTAAGAGTGGGAGAACCAGAAGTAGGTGGAGAACCCAAAGAATCAGAAGAGGAGTCGGAGTGCGGACTTGGGGGAGGACTAACTCGACGACAGTGGGAAGGAGCAAGTCAACCAACCAGAAATTGAGGGTGAAGGCCAAGAAGTCTCTGAGATATACGCCTTGGGGGCACAATGATGATCACACAAAGGGAAGAAGAATGACCAACAAGGGCAGGGAGGTGCAGAATCAAGTGATTACAATGTTGAAACAAGGGTAGAAAGGTGCAATGTCAATTGATTTTAAAGTATTTTCCTGGCAGTGTTAACCAGGCTCTTCTTCACTTAGGGTCAGTGTGTGACATGTGTTAATTTTAATTTTTAAACCAAGACTTTTTGAGAGTAAAAGAAAAAGCATGCTGCGTAACTAAAAATAAATCTACAGAGAACAATATATAATGTTGAAATAACAAAAAAATAACAGCTAACAATGCATCGATCTAACCCAAAAAGGTGGGTCTCTCAAAACTAGTCTAAAAGAGGGAAAAAAATATACTCAAAACACACTAAAAAGGGGCCAATAGATCTAAGGTCGGGAGGGACAAGGATCTAAAGGAGAAATATACTGAAAATAGGTGTAGAAAATAGCAAAGAGGCAGAGGCAAGGGTGCTGCAACAAAGGAAGAAAACAACTAAAGGTAGAAGGGACAAGGAGGCGACCCTAGAAGCAAACCCAAAAAAAACTATATGAGGTGATTTTAAAGGGAGAAGAGCCGATCTAAAAGGGATTTGAAAGTGAGGTATTAGATTTGAAAAGAAAAAGGCTGAAACTCTGAAAATTTAGACGGCTGAAAAAGATAAAACTCTTCCACAAAAAGTGGAGGGTACTAAAGCCCTAAGGGGATAGATTCCCACTTAGTTGAGTAAAATAGATCAGAAAAAGGTCTAAACGGGCTGAGATAGAGGCTGGAAAACACTGACAGAAGCTTCAGACAAACCTAGAAAATTTCCTGGAAAATTGCAGAAAAAAAGTGCAGGTCACAGGTTCTGACTTGTTTTCTATCCAGGTCATAGATTCTGGGCTGAAAAGTGAGTCCTACAATCCAAGTCTTAGGTTCTGGGCCGAAAAGTGTGACCTGCAGTTCCGGATGTCTTAGTGGCAGATTTCAGATAAAGTTGTTGTCTCAGTTGAGGCTAATGTCTGTTACCTACGCAATAGGGACAGAAACACACGGAAGTTAGAAATTTATTTTTTTAGGGTTTTATAGGTGAAAAATGACATAAAAATAGAAAAAAGAAAAAGCTGAAAAGAAACCCTAGGGTCTGAAGCAGCTGGATATGTAGGAATATGAAAAACGACAGCGGTTGTAATTGAAAACCCGTGTGGAGTCACCAATTGTTAGTATGAATCTTTTGTCGAAGTGTACAAAAAAATACCACTTTAGTTATGCATAAATTATAGCCCTAACATCAAATATGGTTGCCAATATCTTTAGATCTGCAGTTATTTGATCAAGACAAATGCTGCAAAAATCCAAATCTATGCATAAAAAAACATTAAGAAGTAAAAGTAAGGTTTTGCTCCATGCATCCAATAGACAAGACAAGAATAATATTTTTGAAAGAATTTTGTATTAAGGGCACTTGGGAGGAAAACAAGAAAGGTGTTTCCAGTTCTCCTCAATGGGATGGGTTCTTGAAATTCCTTAGCACTTCAGATCTAGAATTTCTCTCTCTTGTTGGTGTAGAAAACCCAGACAAACATATAACTCAAAGGGAGCTCACAAAGCAAACAATGGAGAATGTGACAATGATAATGGCTCAAAGTCAGACCAAGAGTATAGATCTAGAGTGATCTAATAGGCAACAAAAGGTGAAAAATGAATGGGAAAACCCTTCTATTTATAACAAAATATTAGGTCATTCTAGATCTTGGTGCATGATTAAAATAATATTAACAAAATCTAGATCCACCTTTTATGGAATATTTTATTATACTTGTTGGAGGGAAAAGGCATTTGACTTGGGTCAAATCCCTTTATTTGTAAATAAGAAATAAATAAATTATTTATTTATTATTTTAAGGAAGTGGTTGAATGATAATTAAATAAATAATGATTTATTTAATTATTTATAAATTATTTAGTCATATTTAACAAGGAATATTATTTAAATATGATTTAAATAATTATTCCTTGAAAATAATAAGATAAAAAAGATTTATCTAATTAATTTCCTTGTTTTGGGTTAAACATGGCCAGGAATAATAATTAAATTATTGTTTAATTAATTATTCCATGAGGAAAATCAAACAAATATAGATTTGTTTAATATTTCCCTTTGGGGTTTCCTGTTTAGACCATAAACAACCTAATAAACGTGTTTTATTAAGTTATTTTACATAGTGAAAGAAATTTTACTTAGGGTAAAATTGGTCTTACATGGTGTACTTGGGTCCATCTAATGATAATAGGTTGGATGGCCAAAAAATGGTGTAACACATCAGATCTTGCTAAATCTGAAGAAGTGTATATTTTGTGTCCCTTTTGGGATTTTTTTGGGTCATATTTTCTATCAACAAGGATTGATGGTCGATCCAGCTAATATTTCTATTATTGTTAACCAGGAGGCTCCAACGAATGTGAAGAAACTGCACTCAATTTTTGGGCATACTGGCTATTACAAGAAATTTATTCAAGGCTACGCATTGATTACTACCCCGATGGAGAGGTTGTTGAAGAAGGGCGCATGTTTTTTCTGGGACAAAGACTTCCAAAAGAGTTTAGAGCTACTTAAGGAGAAAATGGTGACTGCACCTATATTTTTATTTCTAGACTGGACAAAATAATTCCATGTGCACGTGGATGCTTGGTGTATCGCATTAGGAGTTGTACTAGCGTAGCCAGGAGCTGGAGATATTGATCACCCAACTGCATTTGAGAGGAGAAAATTATCAAGGGTTGAGCGCAACTACTTGACAATAGATAGCAAAAGGGTTAGCTATGGTCTATGTGTTATAGAAGTTTTGTCACTATTTGCTGGGAGGTCATTTTAGGATGTTCACTGATCACTCTTCTTTGAAGTAGCTAGTCAACAAACCTGTTTTGGGGGGGAAGATTTTTTGATGGCTCTTATTATTTCAAGAGTATAAGTTTTAGGTGATTGTAGAGCCAGGGATATTGAATGCAGGTCTAGACCATTTTTCGCGCATTATAAGTGGAGATGAGCCAACTAGTTTTGAGGAAGGATTACCAGACACGTAACTATTTTTCATTACAGTAGTTGATGACCACTTCATAGATATCATTCAGGTTTTTACCATTGGAAGTGTGCCTATGAAGTATAGTGATAAGAAGAATAAATAATTTATATGGCATGCAGCATAATTTATTTTGAGTCCTCGCCATTTCTATAAGATGGGAGTTGTTGGGATGGGGTACCCTAAGGTCAAATTTTTGGTATAATTTTGATTAAATTTTGTTGAAATGTACAGCGCACAAAAGTCAAGGGACTTTGGGGCAGGTCAAATCTCATTTACAATTGTAATGGGTGAAAAGGGAAACCATGGTTTGGGACCATGGTATGTGAACGTCCAAAATCATATAAATATGTAGGAAGTTGAGTTGAAAAAGGAGAGTTAAGTTAGTCATGTTATGTTTATGTTTGATGTTTAATTTTTGGGCTAGTTTATGTTTGGTATGGGTAGAAAGGCTCCTGCTGGGTGTGTGCACGAAGACGTAGTCATGAGCTCTGTAAAAGGACTCTACTACTATGTGCGCAGATGGAAGAAATTGTATTGGATTGAATACTTATTAATAAAGAAGAATTTTTGGCGAACTCTGTTGCAATTTCTGTGTTTATGCATCACTATGTTAATTTTTTGTTGATTACTGCAAGTTATAAATTTGTTTTTGTTGAATGTAGATTTATCTGAGATAATTATCTATTAAAATATCTTTGCGTTCATGAAAGGATTGCATATTCATTAAGGATTTTATTGAAGAGTTATCTATGTGATTGCGCAAGTATTGATTCTGCTCTAATAGGCTAGATCTGACTGAAGTATAATAATATGTTTACGGATATATGTTAAGGGTTTTTATACATGTATAAATGTTGGGTCCCTATATTACTAGTATAGTCCCTTATTTTTATTAGTGTAACCCCCTTATTTTTATTATTTTACCCTTGTAGCCCCCATTTTTTTATTATTGTGCCCTTAAATTATTATTGTTAGGTCGGCTAGGATTACATTATGGCCACATGGACTCCTATATATAGAAAGGAGGTTTTGTAAATTGTATAATCCAAGAATTTTTCATTTATGTAATATATTGGAGGTTTCTCCCTTGAAGTGGCTTATTTCTAAGGCATTGATATCTCTTTTCTTCTATTTTTGGAGCTAGTTACACAACATTTGGTATCAGAGCTTTGGATTCTAGGGTTTCGCTGCTCCAAACAGGTCATCGTGGAATTTTCGCTATAATTGTTTTCTACGAAGTTTCAAAAGATGAAATTTTTAGGGTGCGAAGCCGAAATCCAGAGGAAGATGGTCTAAAAATTTCAGAGCTTTGTTCACAATATTTGCAAAGATAGGATCTGTGGAAGTTAGGTCTTTTTTCAGGCTCCTAAACAGGTCATCGTGGCATTTTCACTATAAATGTTTTTCTACAAAGTCTTAGAAGCCAAAATTCATAGGGTGCGAAGCCGAAATCCTGAGGAACATCGTCAAAAAATTTCAAATCTTGGTTCGCAATATGTTTGGAGATATGATCTGTGGAAGGTAGTGCGTTTTCAGGCTCCTGAATTTCATCTCAAAGAGGTGATCGTGGGAAAAGCTTCATAACTCTCTCTCTGAGCATCGGATTGGAGTACCGTAAAAATTGGTTGCTAGTAAACGGACTTTAGTTTCTTGGATATCAATTTTAGAGCTGAAGGACGAAACAGTGACACGTGGCAAGTCGTACAAGTTCGCTGTACTGAACCAGTCCATAATTAGGTCATTGTGGGAGATTGGACACAAATTTGTCTTGGAGAATCCAAATCAAGTCAGACCTATGGAATTCGAAAGATAATTTAGAGGGATACAACAGTACCAAAATTCAAATATTGAAGTTATTCAATTACAGAGATAATCCAATTTCAATATCAAGCTCCTAAAAGGCAAGAAAAAGGTGTGTATTTTTTTTACGAATTGCATAAGTCTTGTTTGAAGAATCAATTTGAATTGATTCCAAGGGCATATTGTAGAATAGATATCAGTATTGGGTTCTAAAATATTCCCTATAAAAATAGTTCAACACCCATTAAGCCTTCAGAAGGCTCTACTATGACTCATGAAGATGAAGAATCGCAACATGATCTATCAAAATTACAAGAGCAAGTGCAACAAATTTCACTCTCGCAAAGAGCAAAAAAAAATGAAATGGAAGTTTTGAAGAAAGGCGTGGAAGCGAATATGGACGATTTGAAGAAAGGCATGGAAGCTAAGATGGATGGCATGGAAGCTGGCATGGAAGCTAAGATGGATGACATGAAAGAAAACATGGAAAACATGAAGAATGATCTAAAAGCAGACATCGAAGATTTGACAAAGTTGATACAAGAAATGTTTCCTAATGGTGAAAAGATAGTAGAAGAACCTCATGATGAGAACAAAATAAATTTCAATCATGATTTCGTAAACTCTAATGTTGGCAAGAAGAACCACCATATTCCAAAAATGGATATGAGGAATTTTGATGGAAAGGACCATGTAACATGGATACTACAGATGGAGCAGTATTTTGATGTCCATAAAGTGCAAAACACACAAAAGGTACGCATTGAAACTTTACATTTAGAACAAAATACATTTGTATGGTATCGATGGCTTTGCTCCCGTAAATAAAATTTCACTTGGTCAATTTTTATGGAGGAAATGATAGCACATTATGAGGATACAAAGAGCAACACCTTCTTTAGCCAATTGATAAATCTCAAACAAAAGGGTTTAGTGGGGCAGCGCATTGAGGACTTCCAAAAATTGAATATAAGGGTAACTGATATTCCATAGGAACACAGGATCGATCTCTTCATAGGCACTCTAAAGGATAACATCCAACATGAAGTTCATGTTTTGGAACCGGATTCATTGGAGAAGGCATTCGGGTTGGCAAGAAAAGTTGAATGTAAAATAATGGCGACAAGGAAGCCTACCACTAAATTATATAAAGAAGGAAGTGCTGCTATGCCTAGATTTCCACAACCTACAAGGTTGACACCACAAAAATTGGAAGAAAAAATAGCAAAAGGTATTTGCTACAGTTGTGATAGCAAATACACTAAAGGTCATAAGTGTGATGAGAAGAAATTATTTTACATGGATTGTGAAGAGGAAGAAGAAAATGAACAAGAAGAGGATATACACCAGGAACCAACCCTAGAAGA
This sequence comes from Pinus albicaulis, assembly GCA_034641835.2. Taxonomy (NCBI): domain Eukaryota; kingdom Viridiplantae; phylum Streptophyta; class Pinopsida; order Pinales; family Pinaceae; genus Pinus; species Pinus albicaulis. The sequence goes on along the minus strand of JAXQQM020079584.1, from coordinate 3,439 downwards.
GGAAGAAATGAATCCGACCATATCGTGTAATGCACTGGCAGGAATTACCACTCCTCAAACTCTCAAGATAGAAGGACAAATCAAGAAGAAAAAGGTAATAGTGTTGATTGCTTCAGGTAGCACCCATAATTTTATTCATTGTAAGGTAGCCAAGGAATTAAATTGTTTCCTATACCCAGCACCAGAATGTCAAGTGATGGTTGCAAATGGAGGAACCATAAATTTCTCTGGAAAATGCCATAATATCAAGATAACCATGGGGGAATATGTATTGACTAGTCCAATGCTTTCCATTCCTATTGGAGGTGCTGATGTTGTACTAGGAGTAAAATGGTTACAATCTTTGGGGACGGTAGCTTTTAATTTTCAAGAACTTTTCTTGAAATTTTTTTCAGAAGGAAAGGAAGTCGAATTATGGGGTATTGCAGGGAAGCTGAGAAAGATAATAAGCTCTAATGTCATGACAAATCTTCTAAAGAAAGAAAAACAAGGCGTAATTGCAAAATTATGCTCACTATAAGTTCCAACATCAAAAATCATCTATTTCTGCAGATCTCCAACAAGTCTTGGACAATCATTCCAAGGTGTTTGAAACTCCCAAAGGACTCCCACCTATTCGTGATCATGATCATGCTATTCATTTGATTCCAGGAAGTGTTCCTCCAAACATCAGGCCTTATAGATATCCTTACTTCCAAAAGAGCGAAATTGAACGTATGATTGCAGAAATGTTAGAGGCAGGTATAATTCAACCTAGTCAAAGTTCTTTCTCTGCTCCTGTAGTATTGGTACACAAGAAGGATGGATCATGGTGAATGTGTCCAGATTATAGAGAGCTCAATAAGCTCACCATTAAAGATAAATTTCCCATTCCTGTGATTGATGAATTATTGGATGAATTACATGGAGCAATTTATTTTACCAAGTTGGATCTTCGTTCAGGATATCATCAAATTAGAATGAAGACTGAAGATATTCCAAAAACAGCATTTCGAACTCATGAGGGTCATTATGAATTTTTGGTCATGCCTTTTGACCTTACCAATGCACCTTCTACATTTCAGGGGTTGATGAATTCCATTTTCAAACCCTTCCTTAGAAAATTTGTGCTGGTATTTTTTGATGATATACTAATCTATAGCAGGTCTTGGAAGGATCATGTTGAAAATGTTGACAGGGTGCTCAAACTATTGCAGGAGAAACAATTATATGCAAAAACATCCAAATGTTTCTTTGGAGTACAAGAGGTGGAATATCCGGGTCATATTGTATCTCACGAGGGTGTTAAAGTAGACCCTAACAAAATTAAAGCCATTAAGGAATGGAAAGTCCCCACAACCATAAAGCAGTTGCGAGGATTTATCGAGTTAACAGGGTATTATCGCAAGTTTGTTAAGAATTATGGGAGAATAGCAGCACCTTTAACAACATTATTGAAGAAAGATCCATTTTCATGGACTCCTGAAGCAACTAAGGCCTTTGAACATCTTAAAGAGGAAATGTGCCTAGCACTGGTCACAAAGATGTTGGGTTATGAATTTGAAATAATCTACAAAAAATGAAATCTTAATGTTGTTGCAGATGCACTCTCAAGAAAGAATGAAGAGGTGGAACCATTGCTTTGTGCCATTTCTATTATCCAACCAGATTGGATAACTGAAACAAGAGATGAATGGAAGAAGGAAAAAGATGTATGGACACTCATTCAAAATTTGCAGCAAGATCCTAGTACATCTGATACATTTAGTTGGAAAAATGATTCCTTATGGTACAAATATCGCCTATATCTTTGTAAGAATTCCCAACTAAAACAAATTATTCCTCTGGAGTTGCACACTTCTCCTTTATGAGGACACTCAGGATTTTTAAAAACTTACCACAGGGTGAAGAAAGAATTTTTTGGGGATGGCCTTAAATCTGATATTCAAAATTTTGTGGCGAAATGTTTGGTTTGCGAGCAGAATAAAGTTGATACAATTAAGACCCCGGGACTTCTACAACCTTTATCAATTCCAAGTCAATGTTGGGAGGAGATTTCAATGGATTTTATCACAGGTTTACCTAAGTCCAAAGGAAAGAGTGTCATCATGGTGGTAGTTGATAGCCTTACCAAGTATGCACACTTTTGTGCATTATCTCATCCATTTAAAGCAAGTACAGTTGCTACTACATTTATGGACAGAATTCAAAAGCTACATGGAAGCCCAAGGGTTATTGTGAGCGACGAAGATCCCATTTTTACTGGAAATTTTTGGACGGAGTTATTTTCTTGTTTGGGTACTCAATTAGCTCATAGCTCATCTTATCATCCTCAATCTGATGGTCAAACTGAGATAGTAAATAAATGTTTGGAAGGATATCTTCGTTGTTTTGTATCTGATAAACAAACACAATGGGTTAAGTGGTTACCTCTCGCTGAATGGTGGTATAACACTTCCTTCCATACTGTAGCAAAAATGACCCCATTTATGGCACTTTATGGATATCATCCACCATCCATCACATCATCTTTAGGGGAAAATTCGAAGGTTCAAGCAGTGGAAGATCACATCAAGCATCAGCAAGAAGTTCTCCAACTCTTAAAGGATAACCTGAATTTGGCACAAAATCGAATGAAACAACAAGCAGATCAACATCGCAGCGAGAGAAGTTTTGATGTAGAAGATTGGGTATTTTTACGGCTACAACCATATAAACAAATGTCCCTCAAGCAAGCTAAGAAGGATAATAAATTATCGCCAAAGTACTATGGTCCTTACAAGGTGTTGCAAAAGATTGGTACTATGGCATGCAAATTGGAGCTTCCTGCTTCTTCGCGAGTGCATCCAGTTTTCCATGTTTCATGCTTAAAGAAGGTTATAGGTGAAAATATTCCAGTTCAAACAATATTGCCAGAACTTGATGAGGAAGGAAAAATCATATTGGAACCTGAAGCAGTCATGGAAACAAGAACTCGACAGCTACGGAATCGATCAATTTCAGAGTGTCTCATCAAGTGGAAGAACTTACCCACTGAAGATTCTACATGGGAGGATGAGAATTTTATACAGAAGCACCCGGAGCTACTCAAGCGTTGAGGACAACACTTTTTTGAAGGAGAGGGGCATGTTAGGTCCCTATATCACTATTATAGTCCCTTATTATTGTTAGTGTAACCCCCTTATTGTTATTATTGTACCCTTGTAACCCCCATTTTGTTATTATTGTGCCCTTAAATTATTATTATTAGGTCGGCTAGGATTACATTGTGGCCCGCTAGGATTACATTACGGCCACATGGAGTCCTATATATAGAAATGAGGTTTTGTAAATTGTATAATCCAAGAATTGTTCATTTATGTAATATATTGGAGGTTGCCCCCTCGAAGTGGCTTATTTCTAAGGCATTGATATCTCTTTTCTTCTATTTTTGGAGTTGGTTACACAACACTAAATCTGG
>JAXQQM020091173.1:0-39921 GCA_034641835.2 Pinus albicaulis | reverse complement strand
CATTCGGGATTGGCCAGTCCCAACCACTATAACAGAGCTTCGCAGCTTTCTGGGTCTTGCTAATTTCTACCGTAGATTCGTGTTGGGATTCTCTCATATCACTTGGCCCTTGAGTCAAGTCACCAAGGGAGGAGCGAGAGCAAAATTATTTTGGTCGAAACCTCAACAGAAGGCATTCACAGAATTGAAAAATCGCCTCTGTTCTGCCCCAGTGCTCACATTACCAGACTTGCAACAGCCATTTGAGATCGAGACAGATGCCTCCGACTATGCTATTGGGGCAGTTCTTACTCAACAGGGACATCCAGTGGCATATCACAGTGAGACATTGTCTGAGATAGTTCACAAGTATCCCACCTATGACAAAGAAATGTATTCCATTGTGCAAGCCTATCGACAATGGAAGCATTACATTTTGGGGAAGGAAACAATCATCCACACAGACCACCGGCCCCTGCAGTTCATACAGACACAAGGGAAGTTGCAGAATGATCGCCATCAGAAGTGGTCCACATATCTGCAACAATTTCATTTGAACATCAAGTACAAGAAGGGTAGCACCAATAATGCTGCAGACTGCCTCAGCCGACCACCGATCGTGGCGCTCACCACCGTTCTCAACTCTTGTGGGCACGAGACTTCTGATTGGCCGCTTCTCTATGAGAGTGACCCAGAATTCGGCCACACTTACAAGGCACTCTTGGGGGGCACGCAAGTTCCAAATTTTCACCTCCAAGACGCACTTTTATGTCACCTGGGACACCTTTGTGTTCCTTCAAGCGAGCGTGCCAAGATGATATGGGAAGCACACTACAGTCGAGTCGCTGGGCATTTCGGGGTCGAGAAAACAGTAGCAATACTACAGAAGTATTTCTATTGGTCGAACCTTCGAAAGGATGTCGAGAAGCACATCAGATCCTGCACTGCTTGTGCCATTGCCAAACTGACCATCAAGAAGCAAGGCCTATATACTCCACTACCTACCCCTAGTCGACCTTGGGAATCCATCTCCATGGACTACATGTCGGGCCCCTTCTACTAAGCATGGAACCGCAAATTCCGAATAACCCATATATTATTCACCGATATTCTCCTGATCACACACTATTTTAGCTTCATGCATAATACATAATCTCTTCTACCATGGATCATCACATGCGGAAATAAAATCAATTGCATGCATACATTAAAACCACAAACAATCACACATATGAACACAAGATTTAATGGGAAAGCTTAAAGCTGAAAACCCCAACTATCTGTATATTATATGTCATGGAGATCATGTAACAATCATAGTACAAAATCTCCTCACAAGCTCTCATGCACAACCTCAATTGCTACACACTATCAAGCTAGATCTAGCAAAACACATGCTCCAATCTTTTGCCACTTGATAGCCAGCCTCTATTGCATTTTCAATGCTATGGGATGGCTTCATTAAATAGATAAACCACCTGGCTTGTACTGCGCAATTCTCATGGGCTTCTCCACCTATCTGTGTGTTGCAAATAGCAACTGTATAGTCACAACTGATAGTTAACCTGCTCTTTCACCTATTTCTGCACTGGTCTCCACTGAAACTGTCCATGCACTGAAGTTAATTGATGCATTCTTTAGTTTATTAATGAGTTTATAATTAGTGAATTAATTAATAATTAAGTCACACCACTCTCACTAATTGTATCAATTAGTTAAACTGAATACAAATAGCTCAACTATGTTTAGATTAGTTAAACTGAATACAACTCCACTAACTTCCTCAATCAACTCCACCAAACTCCGTCACATGAGTTCTAACTGAAGTATCCATGCAATAGCTCCACTTAACCCTCAGGAATAGCGTAATTCCTTCTGTCAGCTCCTATGCCACATCTGTGCACTTAACTGAAGTGCTCCAAGAGAATAAGATAATGTTTAGGGTCCAAATATTATTAAGAGCTAATAATATTCGACATATCTATTTTTAGACTGGCAATCTAAAAATAGATTCCGCCCAATATGTCTAAAAATAGAAGTCCATCTATTTTTTCCGACTCGACCAACCATCCACAAACAGCATCTTGCAACTCATAGAACATGATCCATATGTCTAAAAATAGACATAGTCTAAAAATAGACTTTGCGCCAAAAATAGCCTGCGGGCCCACTTAGTGAAGGCTACTTCTTTCCACTAAGCTCATCATCTTGTTGCAATCTCAACACTCCCTCTCAACAAGATAAGGATTATCCGCCACCCCCATCCTACCTCTGTGGTATTCGAATTTTCTCCTGGTGAGCGCCTTCGTCAAGATATCAGCATCCCAATCCTCCGTGGGAATGTATGAAAGTAACATGATCTTCCGCTGCACACAATCTCTGATATGATGATACCGGATGTCAATGTGTTTAGATCTATCATGAAATACTGGATTAATCGAGAGTTTGATGCAACTCTGATTATCACAATAAATCACAGTAGGCTCTAAGTGTGAACCGAACAACCCAACCAGGATCTTCCTCATCCATATAGCCTCGCATGCAGCCAAACTCGCTGCCATATACTCGGCCTCTGTTGAACTGAGTGCCATGGATCTCTGCTTCCTGCTGTACCAAGAAACTGTTGTCGACCCGATACTAAAAATCCCTCCATATGTGCTCTTTCTGTCTGTTGGGCTCCCTGCCCAATCTACATCCGTGAAGCCACATAGCCTCACCACATCCTCCTGTCTGTACCACAATCCATATCCCGATGTGCCTCTAAGATAACGCAATACATGCTTGTCCGCCTTCCAAAAGAGCTTGGTAGGCTTAACCATAGCTTGTGAAAGCTGGTTAACTGCATAGCATATATCGGGTCGTGTATTGACTAGATACATAAGCGACCCCACCAACTGTCGATAAATAGTGGCATCCACTACCTCCGCTGAAGTAGCATCCTCCTTCCTCCAACCACCAAGAAGAGGAGTATCAACAGGCTTGTAGCCATGCATGTTGAACTTCTCCAGTATCTCCCGGGCATACTTACCCTGAGAAACAAACAGTCCATCACTGCGCTGCCAAATTTCCAATCCCAGGAAATAATGAAGGAGGCCCAAGTCCTTCATCTCAAAATCCTTTGCAAGATCAGCCTTGCATGAGTGTATCAACAGTTCATCACCTGTCAAAATCAAATCATCTACATAAAGTACAATGATCAGCAACTTACCCTCCACCACAATCTGGTATAGGTTAGGATCCTCCTCACTCTTGGAGAATCCAAGTCCGGTGAAATAACTGTCTATCCGTGTGTACCAAGCACGAGGTGCTTGTTTCAACCCATACAGCGCTCTCTTGAGCCTGCACACATGCGACTCGCTGCTGAAGATCTCGAAACCTTCGGGCTGCTCTATGTACACCTCCTCCTCAATGAATCCGTTGAGGAACGCAATCTTCACATCCATTTGATGAATGTGCCACCCCATCTGCGCTGAGAGAGCAAGAATCGTCCGTATGGAAGAATACCTTGCGACAGGTGCAAAGGTCTCCTCATAATCGATCCCCTCAATCTGTGAAAAGCCTCGGGCAACAAATCTTGCCTTATACTTCTCCACACTCCCGTCAGCTGCCTGCTTCACTTTGTAGATCCATCTCGAACCCACCACTGATTTCCCCTCCAGTCTCGGGACAATCTCCCATGCACTGTTTCTGACAATCGAATCATACTCTTCCACCATGGCATATACCCATGCGGGGTCCTCCACAGCTTCCTCGAAAGAGGATGGCTCTGTCACGATACACTTGCTCATAAGAGCCATGTATCCAGTATACCGGTCAGGTGACTGTCTCTGTCTGCGCTGTGATGTAGGTGCTCCTACAACCTTCTCTGCATCTTGAGCCAGTTGCTCAGCTTCTGTAGTGTGCTTCCGCCCTCTGATGGTTGGCGCTGCATGAGTGGTCTCTTCCACTCCATGAACTTCCTCTTGTGGCTGATCCACATCCTGAAGCTCATCCTTAGGAACTAATAGCTCCTCATTTGCATGCAAGTGTGGCTCCCTCTCAAGCGAACACTGCATGGCTTTCTCCTCCTGAAATTTGATATCCCATCGCACAATAGTCTTGCGACTGTCTGGAAAATACACACGATAGTTGTGGGGCGTATCAGTGTACCCCACAAATATCCCAACCTCTGCGGTCGGCTCCAGCTTCTTCCTGGCATCCTTCGTCACATGAATGTAAACAGGTTAACCAAAAATCCTCAAATGGGAAATATCGGGCCTCTTACTAGAAAACGCCTCCTCGGGTGTACTCATGCCAAGTATCCTGTGAGGACAACGGTTCTGCACATATACTGCAGTATTGCATGCCTCAGCCCACAAGTGTATGGGAAGGCCCTGATCATGCAACATCGCTCGTGCGACACCCATGATCGTTTTTTTCTTCCGCTCAGCAACCTGATTCTGTTGTGGGTTATAAGGTGCTATGAGCTCTCTTCGAATTCCTTCTACGCTGCAAAAGTCCTTGAACTCGCCAGAGATGAATTCACCACCATTTTTGCTCCTAAGAGCCTTCACCTGCTTCCCCGATTCTTTCTCAACCAGTGCCTTGAACTCACAGAACTTTGAGTATGTCTCGCTCTTCTTCTGCATGAAGAAGATCCAGCACTTACGAGAAAAATCATCAACAAATATCACATAATACCCGTGCTTTGCTGTCGAAGCTACTGAGAAAGGTCCACACACGTCTGTGTGAATTATCTCAAGGATCGTCGTGGCGCGACTATCCTTCTCGTGAAAGGTGGCTTTCACAAATTTTCCCAAGGTACACCCCTTGCACTGATCTGACTGCGCAAGAGTACCTTTAGGAAGCCCAGTAGAAATCTGTTGCAGTATCTTCAAAGCTCCATGGTGAAGGTGGCCCAATCTCCGGTGCCACAACTCGCCATCATCCCGGCTCACCACTCCTTCTGCCTTGCCTGCCATTGCTACGTAGCCATCTACCTGCAATTGATAAAGGTTCTTAACTTGAACCCCTATCCTCCGGGTCTCACCAGTTTCCTTACTGCGCAGGAAAGCCTTTCCCTCGCTAAAGACAACATCATATCCCTTGTCTTCTAACATCGCCACAGAGATGAGATTCTTCTTCAATCCTGGAACATGCATCACTTCCTTCAATACGAAGGGTTTACCAGACTCCCTCTCAAAGGAAATGGTACCGATACCGGTCGCACTGTATCTACCATCATCGCCCATCTCGATGTGCACTCCAAGATCTTTCTCATCCAAATCAGTAAACAAATCTCGATCTCCTGTCATGTGAAAAGATGCACCACTGTCAAGAAACCATACTGATCCCGTCATACTTGAGACCAAGCATGCGATCAGCGAAAAATCCAGCTCAAACTGCAAGGCTAAGGCCTCTCCAGCTGCAGTCCCAGCAGCCTGCTTATTTTTCTTCTTCTATGGACAATTAGTGGCGTAATGTCCGTGTTGGTGACATTGAAAGCACTTCACCTTGGACATGTCCTGCTTCTTTCCTTTCGCACCGGATTGAGAAGCTTTCTTGCTCTTCCCCTTCTTTGCTTTGGTAGCCAAAGCACAATTCTCTTCATCAAATTTCTTTGATGAAGATCCGTCCCTGGTACTCCGCCTTATCTCATCTTGCACAAGATCCAACCAAAGTCGCTCCCATCCTGGCAATTTCTCCCAACCATTGACAGAGTCCTGATAGGAATGCCAACTCTTCGGAAGCCCAAGGAGAGCCAAGCTCACCAAGTCCTCATCATCAACAATCACCCCCACACTTCCCAGCTCATCCCTGCATTGGATGAACTTCGTGAGGTACTTGGGCATACTGTCGCCTTTCTCCATTTTTATGTTCCTGAATTTATCCTTGAGCGCCAACTTCCTCTGGTCGCTCTTGCTTTGAAATAAATTTGTCAAAGCTTTCCACATCAAGAATGGAGAAGCCTTACCATGAAGGCTGGATACTATGTGATCCTTCACACCTTCCAACAGAATCCTTCGACACTTTGTTGTCTTCTTTTGCCATGCGTCAAGTACGGCAACATCACTAGAAGTAGGCTTTGGAATTTCTGCATCTATGAACTCCTTCAACCCATTGTCATCCAGCACCGCCTCCATCCTGTCCTTCCATGCAATATAATTCGAGCTACCCTCAAGGGCATACTCCAATCGCAATCTGTTGAAAGACATCTCAACTTCGACACCAAGAAAAACACTGCTGCAAATTCGAATTCCACCAGCACAAAACTCAACCACTTCAATGTTTTGCAATTGCTCCAATGATCAATATCGCTCTGATACCATGTAGAAATTTGAATAACTGATATAGTATTCACTGATATTCTCCTGATCACACACTATTTTAGCTTCATGCATAATACAGAATCTCTTCTATCATTGATCATCACATGCGAAAATAAAATCAATTGCATGCACACATTAAAACCACAAACAATCATACATATGAACACAGTATTTAATGGGAAAGCTTAAAGCTAAAAACCCCAACTATCTGTATATTATATTTCATGGAGATCATGTAACAATCATAGTACAAAAGCTCCTCACAAGCTCTCATGCACACCCTCAATTGCTACACACTATCAAGCTATATCTAGCAAAACACATGCTCCAATATTTTGCCACTTGATAGCTAGCCTCTATTGTGTTTTCAATGCTATGGGATGGCTCATTAAATAACATAAACCACCTGGCTTGTACTTCAAAATCCTCATGGGCTTCTCCACCTATCCGTGTGTTGCAAATAGAAACTGTATAGTCACAACTGATAGTTAACCTGCTCTTTCACCTATTTCTACACTGGTCTCCACTGAAACTGTCCATGCACTAAAGTTAACTGATGCATTATTTAGTTGATTAATGAGTTTATAATTAGTGAATTAATTAATAATTAATTCACACCACTCTCACTAATTGTATCAATTAGTTAAATTGAATACAAATAGCTCAACTATGTTTAGATTAGTTAAACTGAATACAACTCCACCAACTTCCTCAATCAACTCCACCAAACTCTGTCACATGAGTTCTAACTGAAGTCTTCATGCAATAGCTCCACTTAACCCCTAGGAATAGCGTAATTCCTTCTGTCAGCTCCTGTGCCACATCTGTGCACTTAACTGAAGTGCTCCAAGAGAATAAGATAATGTTTAGAGTCCAAATATTATTAAGAGGTAATAATATTCGACATATCTATTTTTAGACTGGCAATCTAAAAATAGATTCCGCCCAATATGTCTAAAAATAGAAGTCCATCTATTTTTCCAACTTGACCAACCATCCACAAATAACATCCTGCAACTCATAGAATATGATCGACATGTCTAAAAATGGACATAGTCTAAAAATAGACTTTGCGCCAAAAATAGCCCACCCACTTAGTGAAGGCGACTTCTTTCCACTAAGCTCATCATCTTGTTGCAATATCAAATGTAATGACCTGTTTCTCGTGGTCAATGATGATTCTCGAAGATGGCCATTATGGCGGCCTGCAAGAAGAATATCACAGCAGAAGCCATTGCTAAACTCTTCTTTGAACGAGTGTGGGTGCACTTTGGGATCCCACAGTCTATCATATCAGATCGGGATAGCAGGTTCCTCAACACATTTTGGTCCAGCCTCTGGTCAATGTTGGACACTAGGCTCACCAAGTCCACAACTTTCCATCCCCAAACAAAAGGCCAAACAAAGGTCATCAACAGAATGATTGTACACATTTTGCGCATGTACAATTCAAAGCATCCACGCACATGGGAAGAGAGCCTCCCCTATGTACAACATATTTATAACTGGGCTCTCCATAGTTCAATCGGCCATAGCCCCTTTCAGCTGGGCTTGGGATTCCAGCCACTATGTCCCATTGACGTAGCCATGCCATTTGCGGCTACTGAGGCCGATTCGGCTCATGTCCAGTCTGAAGTTGAGAAATCAAATAGCTTCATCAAGCACTTTTAACATATTTGCCAACAAGTTCATGACATATTGGACAAAGCCAATGCTAAGTACAAGCAACGCCATGATCAACACCGAGTGCCACACAACTACCAGGTGGGCGATAAAGTATGGCTACATTTGCAGAAGGAGCGCCTCACTAGACCCCACCGCAAGCTTTTCCCACTCTGATACAGGTCGTACACCATCACCAAGGCTGTAGGGAACAATGCCTTCGAGCTCAGTATTCCACCATTCCTTGGTCTGCACCCAGTATTCAATGTGGACCGCCTTCGTCCTTACTTCCCACCTCTATTGGACACCTATGACATTGCAGAACAACTCACACCAACAGAATTAAACCCAGACTGCATGGAATAGGCCACCACAGACTGTATCATGGACATGAAAATCAAGAACACTCGCCGACAGAATATCCAACTGTATCGGGTTGTCAAATCTGGCCAACTCCTACACCAAGGCAAGTGGTTCACTATGGACTAAGTTCAACAAAAGTTTCCTCATCTCATGGAGGAACTCAACGCAATGGGGACCATTACTTCCTAAGGGGGAGGAATGATCTAGGTGGATATTGGTGGCCACCCGCCTATTCCACTTGGGGCCCCACCATTGTCTCTTTCAGATTTTCAGTTTCGGTACAACTTACTATTTTTAGCAGTTTTTCGGGTCCTAAACTTCCGGAGCCATTTTGAGGCCCTAAAAGATGTTTTTTGGGAAAACGGAGAGCAACATGGGTCCATGGACTGATGTTTCTTTTTAAAAATTTGTATTCCTCGGATAGATATTTCTAACAAGGTATGGTACGCGTCAAATAAAGATCGTATGCCAAAGTTACGCCCCTGGGAAGTTGAAACACCAATTTACCCAAACGGGGCCCATAGTTTTGGCGCTTCATCTCCTAGGGTTAGGGTTTTGGCTGTTTAGGATTTCCCATTGTTTCTAAATAATAAATAGGCCCTTAAGCCTCATTGTAACTCAGTTCAGAGGCCTGTAGCCGCCACATCTCTTCTCAGAGATAGCTACCAGCGCCCTAGCTAGTTTTATTTCCATTCTGTCTGTAAGCAAATTTCAGTTCTTTGATATTAATGAAATGAAGTGTTATTTCCACTGCATCTTTGTATTTATGGTTATATGTTTATTCTATTGCATTCCTGCATAAATTCAGATCAAGCGCCCTCGTCAGAATATCTGCATCCTGTTCCTCCATGCAAATGTACTGAAGTAACATAATGTGTCTCTTAACACAATCTATGAGATGATGGTACCGGATATCAATATTCTTGGACCTGTCATGGAATACTGGATTAACAGAGATTTTTATGCAACTCTAGTTATCAAAATGTATCACTGTCGGATCCATCTGATGACCAAACAAACCAACAAGAATATTCCTTATCCAGATGGTCTCGCATGTAGCATGACTGGCTGCCATGTACTCTGCCTAGGCTAAACTGAGTGCAACTAATCTTTGCTTCCTATTGTACCAAGAAACTGTTGTCGATCGTATGTTAAAGATCCATCCTGATGTGCTCTTCCTGTCTAATGGATTGCCTGCCCAATCTACATTGGTGAAGCCTTGAAGCTTCACTCCCTCTTTCCATCTATACCATAATCCATACTTTGTAGTGCCCCTAAGATATCTCAAGACATGCTTCCCTACCTTCCAAAAGAGCTTGATTGGCTTAACCATAGCTTGGCTAAGCTAGTTAACTGCGTAGCATATGTTTGGTCATGTGTTAACCAAGTACATGAGTGAATGCACAAGCTGCCTGTAAATAGTATCGGCCACTACTTCACCTGAAGTAGCGTCTTCCTTCCTCCAGTGTCCTACAAGAGGAGCCTCCATAGGTTTACATCTCTCCATGTGGAACTTCCTCAGAATCTCTTTGGCATACTTTCCTTGAGAAACAAATATCTCCCCATCCCGCTACCATATCTCCAAACCAAGGAAATAGTGAAGGAGTCCCATGTCCTTCATCTCAAACTCTCTTGCAAGATCCTCTTTGTAATAAGTTATGAGCTGCCCATCACCTACCAGAATAAGATCATCAACATAAAGTACGATAATCAAAATATTACCATCAACCACAATTTGGTACAGGTTCGCATCCGCTTCACTCTTTATGATGTTGAGATTCAACAAGATGATGAACTTAGTGAAAATTAAGCACCTTCACTAAGTGGGGCTCGAAGGCTATTTTTAGGTGTATGTCTATTTTTAGAATGGTGAGCATATTCTAAAATTAGCAGGATGCTGATTCTAGATGGTTGAGAAAATTCTATCTTTGGATGAATTTCTATTTTTAGAAGATGGGTAAAGTCTATTTATAGATCGCTGATCTAAAAATATAATGCATGTCAATTATTATTAGCCCTTAATAATAATCAGACAATAAATAGTAACTTATTCTCTTTGAGCACTTTATTTTAGTGAACATATATGGCACATCAGTGGGCTAAAGGAATTATGCAATTCCTAGGGTGGTTGGTGACTCATGCATGGAGGACTTCGTTATAACTGATAGTGGCAAGTTGTAACAGAGTTGGAAGATTAGTTATGGGAGTTTTTATTTAATTTAACTCAGTTAAGTGAGTTAAACTCAGTTGTGCTAGTTGTAACTAAATATACACTAGTGAAAGATGAGTGAATTAATTATTTAATTAATTCACAAGTAGTGTCTTACTCGCAACTGAACAAATACTGCATTTAACTACTTGCGTATTTTTAGAATCTACGCTTCTGTGATCCATATAAAATTGTAACTACTTGCAGGTCAGATCCAATGGAGACCTAGTGGAGAGATAGGTGAAAGGGTGAGATGGATTATCAGTTGTGACTATAGTGATGCATTCAATGCATCTACACGGACAATGGTGATGCCAATGAGGATTGCGCAGTGCAAGCAAGGAAAGATCAAATTCATTCAGGGATCTTCTTCAGCAGGGATTGTGCAGTGGAGGCAGGTTGTCAGGAAGCAAGAAATTGGTGCATAGATATGAAAATTTCTGCATGACTATGAGATGAGCTTCGTATGATATTGTTACATTTTCCATTGATATACATAATATATTATAGTCGGAGTTTTTAGCTTTAATCTTTCCCAGTAAAACATCTTGTTATGTGCGATTGATTTTGCTTCATATGTGTTTTGCAATTGGCGATTTAATTTCCAAAAAGAATTAAGTGGAAGGATTTTGTATTTAACATAATATTAATTTGTTAGATCAGGAGGATCTGGAAATACATTATTGTGTTTATAAATTTCTACATGGTATCGGAGCAGTGTTAATCACTGGAGATTGCAATATTGAAGCGGTGATGATTTTGTGTTGGTGGACAATTCGAATTTGCTGCAAGAATTTCTTGGTGCGACAGTTGAGTAAACATTGAAATGGATTTCAATGGGTTGCAGTTGGAGTATGCACTCGAGGGAAGCTCTAACTACATATCCTAGAAGGATAGGATGGAGGCGGTGCTTGAAGATAATGGTCTGAAGGAGTTCATCGATAGTGATGTTCCTAAGCCCACTTCGACGGATGCTGCGTTACTTGATGCCTGGAAAAAGAAAGTAGCGAAGACAAGAAGAATTCTATTGGAAGGTGTGAAAGACCATATTTTGTCAAGCCTTCATGGGAAAGCCACTCCATTTGCAATGTGGAAGGCTTTGACAGATATTTTCCAAAGCAGCAGCTACCATAGGAAGTTGGCGATGAAAGATAAGCTCAGAAAAATCAAAATGGAGAAGGGCGACAGTATTCCAAAGTATCTCATGAAGTTTTTCCAATGTAGGGATGAGCTAGGGAGTGTGGGAATCGTAGTTGTTGATGATGACTTCGTGATATTGGCTCTCCTTGGGCTTCCGAAGAGTTGGCACAGTTATAAAGACTCTGTCAATGGGCGGGAGAAACTGCCAGATTGGGAGCGACTTTGGTTGGATCTAATGCAGGAGGAGATAGGGCGGAGTACCATGGATGGCTCCTCATCAAAGAATGATGATGAAGAGAATTGTGCTTTGGCTGCCAAAGCAAGGAAAGGGAAGGGGAAGAAACCCCATCCAAAATCCGAGGCTAAAGGCAAGACGTTGGATTTGTCCAAGGTGAAGTGTTTTCACTGTCACGAACATGGGCATCTCGCCACTAACTACCCATAGATAAAGAAGAACAAGAAGGTTGCTGGAGCTGCAGCTGGTGAAGCCCTTGCCTCGAAATTTGAACATGATTTCTCTTTGATCGCATGCTTGGTTTCAAGCGCAATGGGATCGTTGTGGTATCTTGATAGTGGTGCTCCCTTCCACATGATAGGAGATAAGGAGTTGTTTAGTGACTTGGAGGAGAAATATCTCCAAATGCATATAGATATGGGTGATGGTGATAGATATAGTGCGATCGGAATTGGAACCATTACCTTTGAGAGGGAGTCAGGTAAACCATTTTTGTTGAAATATGTTATTCATGTTCCAATTTTGAAGAAGAACTTGGTCTTAGTCGCGATGTTGGAGGACAGAGGTTATGACGTTGTTTTCAGTGAGGGAAAATATTTCCTGCAACATAAAACAATGGGTCAAACCAATAGGATAGGGATTCGAGTCAAGAATCTCTACAAGCTAGAGGTAGATGGATACGCTACAATGATGGGCAAAGCAGAAGCAGTGGTGAGTCGGGATGAGGGCGAATTATGGCGTAGGATATTGGCCCATCTTCACCATGGCGCCTTGAAAATTTTGCAACAGATTTCTACTGGACTTCCCAAGGGTACACTTTCGCAGATAGATTAGTGCAAGGGATGTCCTATGGGTAAGTTTGTGAAGACCACCTTTCATGAAAAGGAGAACCATGCTTCGGTGATCCTGGAGAGAATCCACACAGACATGTGTGGACCATTCTCGGTTGCTTCAACAACAAAACACAAATATTATGTTATTTTGTTGATGACTATTCCCGTAGATTTTGGATCTTCTTCATGCAGAAGAAGGATCAAACATTCCCAAAATTTTGTGAGTTTAACACATTAGTGGAGAAGGAGTCAGGGAAGCAAGTGAAGGCTCTGTGGAGCGATAATGGTGGTGAATATATCTCGAACGAATTCAAAGACTTCTGTAGCAAAGAAGGAATTCGAAGAGAACTCATAGTGCCTCATAACCCATAGCAAAATGGGGTTGCAGAGAGGAAGAATCGAACGATCGTGGGTGTTTCACGAGCTATGCTGCATGACCAAGGCCTACCAATGCACTTGTGGGCGGAAGCATGCAACACTGTGGTTTATGTGCAAAACTGTTGTCCTCATAGAGTACTTGGCATGAGTACACCTGAAGAAGCTTTTACTAGTAAGAAGAAGGATATTTCTCATTTAAAATTTTTTGGCTCATCTGTTTACATTCATGTGACCAAGGATGCCAGGAAGAATCTGGAGCCGACTGCAAAAGTTGGGATATTTTCAGGGTACACAAAAAAACCCCATAATTATCGTGTGTATTTTCCAAACAGTCGAATGACTATGGTGCGATGTGATATAAAATTAATTGAGGAGAAGGCCATGAAGTTGTCACTTGAGAGGGAGCTACACTTGCATGCAGAGGAGGAACTTCTGGTTCCCAAAGATGAGCCTCAAGATGTGAATTAGCCACAGGAGGAGGATCATGGAGTGGAGGAGTCCACTCATGCAGAGCCAAACATCAGAACTAGAAGAAGGTGTACCACAGAAGCTGAGAGGCTGAAGCTTGATGCGGCACATAATGTAGGAGTCCCTACTTCACAACGCAGACAGAGACAGTCACCTGACCGATATACTGGATACATGGCTCTCATGAGCAATAGTATCATGAAAAAGCCATCTTCCTTTGAGGAAGCAGCGCAGGAGCCCAAATGGGTAGATGCCATGGTGGAGGAGTATGACTCCATTGTCAGAAACAGTGCTTAGGAGATTGTTCCAAGGCCGGTTGGTAAATTAGTGGTAGGTTAAAGATGGATCTACAAGGTAAAGTAAGCTGCTAATGGGAGTGTTGAGGAGTATAAGGCAATATTTTTTTCCCGTGGCTTCTCACAGATCGAGGGGATTGATTATGAAGAAACTTTTGCACCTGTCGCACGGTATTCTTCCATAAGGACCATCCTTGATCTCTCAGTAAAGATGGGTTGGCACATTCATAAGATGGATGTGAATACTGCGTTCCTCAATGGGATCATTGAGGAAGAAGTGTACATTGAGCAGCCTAAAGGATTTGAGATCTTCAGCAGCGAGTCGCATGTGTGCAGACTCAAATGAGCATTGTATGGGCTAAAGCAAGCACCCTGTGCTTGGTACACATGGATCGATAGCTATTTCACTGGACTTGGCTTCACCAAGAGTGAGGCGGATGCAAACCTATACCAAAATGTGGTGAAGGGTAAGCTTTTAATCATTGTTATTTATGTTGAAGATTTAATACTAACAGGTGATGAGCAGTTGATACACTCATGCAAAGAGGGCCTTGCAAAGGAGTTTGAGATGAAGGATTTGGGCCTCCTTCATTGTTTCCTTGGATTTGAAATATGGCAGCGAGAAGGTGAACTGTTTGTGTCTCAAGGAAAGTATGCTCAGGAGATACTTGGTAAGTTTCACGTGGAGGACTGCAAGCCCATGGATACTCCTCTTCCAGGAAACTGGAGGAAAGATGATGCTACATTGGCAGAGGTAGTGGATGCTACTTTCTATGAACAGTTGGTGGGTTCACTCATGTATTTAGTTAATACAAAACCGGACATATGCTATGCAGTGAACCAGCTTAGTCAAGCGATGGTTAAGCCTACCAAGCTCTCTTGGAAGGTGCGCAAGCATGTCCTGAGATATCTCAAGGGCACATCTGAGTATGGCTTATGGTATAGACAGACGGATGAGGTGAAGCTGCATGGCTTCATGGATGCAGATTGGGCAGGAAGCCCAACAGACAGAAAGAGCACATCAGGAGGGGTTTTCAGTATCATATCTACAATTGTTTCTTGGTACAGCAGGAAACAAAGATCCATGGCACTCAGTTCAACAGAAGCAGAATACATGGCAGCAAGTCAAGCTGCTTGTGAGGCTATCTAGATGAGGAAGATCTTGGTCGGTTTGTTTAGTTCTCATTTATATCCTATAGTGATTCAGTGTGATAATCATATTTGCATTAAACTCTCGATTAATCCTGTGTTTCATGATAGATATAAGAATATAGATATCCGATATCATCATATCAGAGATTGTGTGCAGCAGAAGATCATGTTGCTTTAGTACATTCCTACAGAAGATCAGGATGCAGATATTCTAATGCAGGCGCTCACCAGGAGCAAATTCGAATACCATAGAGACAGGATCGGGGTGAAGGATAATCCCTATCTTGTTGAGAGTGAGTGTTGAGATTCAACAAGTTGATGAGCTTAGTGAAAATTAAGCACCTTCACTAAGTGGGGCCCGTAGGCTATTTTTAGGTGTATGTTTATTTTTAGAATGGTGAGCATATTCTAAAATTAGTAGGATGTTGATTCTAGATGGTTGAGAAAATATCTTTGGATGAATTTATATTTTTAGAAGATGGGCGAAGTCTATTTATAGATTGCTAATCTAAAAATAGAATGCATGTCGATTATTATTAGCCCTTAATAATAATCAAACAATAAATAGTAACTTATTCTCTTGGAGCACTTTATTTCAGTGAACAAATGTGGCACATCAGTGGGTTGATGGAATTACGCAATTCCTAGGGTGGTTTGTGACTCATGCATGGAGTACTACAATAACCTATAGTGGCAAGTTGTAATAGAGTTGGAAGAGTAGTTATGTGAGTTGTTATTTAGTTTAAATCAGTTCAGTGAGTTAAACTCAGTTATGCTAGTTGTAACTAAACATACGCTAATGAAAGATAAGTGAATTAATTATTTAATTAATTCAAAAGTAGTGTCTTACTTGCAACTGAAGAAATACAACAGTTAACTACTTGCATGTCAGATTCAGTGGAGACTGAGTGGAGAGATAGGTGAAAGGGTGAGATGGACTATCAGTTGTGACTATAGTGATGCATTCAATGCATCTACACACACATTGGAGATAATTATGAGGATTGCGCAGTCAATGCAAGGCAAGGTTGAATTCATTCAAGGATCTTCTTTAGCAGGGATTGCGCAGTGGAGGCAGGCTATCTGGAGGCAAGAAATTGGTGCATAGATATGCAAATTTCTGCATGACAGTGTGTGACGATTGTATATTGTATTGAGAGCTCTATGAGCTAATCTTTGTATGAGATTGTTACATGTTCCATTGATATACATAATATATGATAGTTGGGGTTTTTAGCTTTAAGCTTTCCCAGTAAAACATCATGTTATGTGCGATTGATTTTTCTTCATATGTTTGCAATTGGCGATTTAATTTCCGCAAAGAATTGAGTAGAAGGATTATGTATTTAACAGTGATTTAATTGTTAGATTATGGGAGTCTGGAAATACATTATTGTGTTTATAAAATTCTACATGTGAAGCTCCAAACCCAGTGAAATAGCTGTCAATTCTAGTGTACCAAGCACGAGGTGCTTGCTTCAACCCATGTAGTGCTCTCTTGAGTTGGCACACACACGACTCACTGTCAAATATCTCAAAACCTTATGGCTCCTCTATGTACACTTCTTCCTTAATAACTCCATTGAGAAACACAGTTTTCACATCCATCTGATGTATCTGCCACCCCATCTGTGATGAGTGCAAGGATAGATCTAATCAATGAGTACACCAGCCACCTTATAGATCATCTGAATCCAACCAACGAATTCCCGGCTTGGTCTTGGGACAAATTCCCATGTATTGTTCTGGCAGATGGAGTCTATCCCTCCTCAACCATGGTGTCACAGTGACGCTCGAATGCGCATGGGCGGCGAGGCTCGAGGCAACATCAAACCAACCTTAGCCTCATAGCTAGCCCTACGAGGACAGGAGAGGGCTCTCTCCGGGTCTATCTCGGCGGAAAATTTTCAAAAGGGCTGAGACGACCGATAAGGAAAACTGATCTTAGGCTAGTAAAGAGATATGAATGAGGTTTTTTAATAAATGTTTGGGCTTTCTAGGCTGTGTGGGGAAAAGACAGCAAGAGCAGAGATCAAATGAAAAACGCATATTATCTCCTGAGGCAAGGTAAGCATGAAGTTTAACAATCAAATTAGAGTTATATGGAGTGAAAGACCGCTGCGAGGTTGACAAGGGAAATAATTGAATCCTTATCAACAGAAGAAATTACACAAAACATGAAAGCTTCTCCAGGGCAGAGCAGCAAGCTAAATTCTGCCCTTCTCACTTAGAAACATTCAATATTGAAATGGAGATTAATGAACTGTGAACATAACGATGACCTGTAAGAACAAAGAAAACGCATATAGAATTTCCAAGCCACAGAATCTCGGGAAGCATTGTATTTCTCCATTAAAATCGCTGTCAAACTGTACAATAAAAGATCTGTTTTTCTCCTACACCAGCTCTCAGAACTCTCCCCTCTGTTACAAATGATTTTTTAATACAATAAAAAGCTCAGGAGAAAACCGATCCATGAAAGGATGGAACTGTTTCAACTGGCATTATGAAAAATAGTAAAAAGCCATTCATCGGTTCCTAAAGATCAGAGCGCATACATGTAAAATGGCGAGCGGACGCCCAGTGTGAACTATCAGTGGCGAAGACTAGGATGAACCATCGTACTATTTTTACTAGCAGGGATAGTGCCTTCGTTCTATTTGTTTTCGACATGCAAATTTTGCCACGTTATACTTTCCATTTCCTTTTGCTGTTAGACCAAAATGGCATGTGGAATGTGGAGGTCACCTTTTTGACAAGCGCATTGCAAAATGTTACTATTTGAAACAAAATCATTTTTACATACAGTAAATAGACCAAGAACCTTTCCCCTACAGGTCGATGAAAAACCATTTTTTCTAAAAACAGAGCAACGTTTCCCTTGAATTCCTCTGATGGCTAGCAAGCGGAGCACGGATCCCATCGAATGGAGTGAAGTCATTAGTAGGAGATCGGTTTCTATATTTGGATCCATTACTTTAGCGACAGCGTGTGCCATATGATGCAAGTCATTTGGATGCAAAGCTATGTATTGAGGTATCCTTGTGTAACGACCAATAAGCATAAGGCACTCGGACGGATCCTTTGGATCCCATTCGGCATGAAAAGCGGTATAAAGCTGTCCTCTCTGTCACTTTCTCATGATCCCCAGTACAATTTGACCTTTCTTATCTCTGACAATCTAATATTTGTTCTTGGTGGTGGAAATTCTAAGCAAGTTGTCATCTCTTTTGTGTAACTTGATGATAGCAGAGTCAACCTGGTTGGGAATAACATAAGTTGGCTCGATCATATTGATATGATTTCTGATTTGCCGTTCAAATACAAAGTCTAAGCCACTCTGGACATTTTTGCGGGGGCCAGGGACAACCCCATATTCTGTCGCTATGCGATGTGGGCATGTCATCGTGGTGTGCCCAGGCTGTTTACATAAGAAACATGGATTTTGAAGGCAATCAATATAGGTAGCTCCTTTGAACCCTGCCTCATGGTCTTTCTGTTTACACACCTCTTGGGCCATATTCATGAGCCAGCTATTGCTACCCAAATCACTGCCTCTGCACACGCATAAGGTTATACAAAGATGCGTTCATTCCACACTTATTATTGCTTGGATTTGGCATATTATTACTTGCAGTTGGCTTATCGATTCCTTTGTACCCGCGATGGCGAACCAATTGCAGCTGACACCTATGAAATATATCAATGTTTTCGACTATTTGAAGTGTTCACCTTCATTTGCAATGACAGTGAAAAGACCTGATGCCACCGCCACCTGCAGGTCCATTGGTATAAAGAGTTTCAAATTCTAAAATGAACTGCATGATCCTTTTCAGTGTAAAACTCGGAAGCAGCTACATCCATCGAAGTTCTGGGAAAAATTCCCAGTGCGTAGCGCACTCCTGGTGCGTAGCGCACGAACAAATTTACACAGGAAAAAGTGTGCTGATGCGTAGCGCGCCTAAAAGTTGCACCAATTTCCAGCAAAACGCACATGAACACTGCCATTTTCCTTGATTCCTCCATATATATCTGAAAATAACTTGAAATGAAGAGAGTTTATGATGGATTGTACTGTTTCACCATTGGTTTGCCATTCTAATGTGTTTAGAGAAGGTAGAATATTCTCTTCAAGGTGCCCATGTAGACTGCTTTGTGGAAGAAAGTAGTTATACTTATAGAACCAAACACCTTCATTTTTTAGCCATGTAGGACTTTGACCTGCATAAAGAAGCTCCCCAATCTGTGAATGGAAAACTTGCAACACACCAGTTACATAGAAATTTTTGAAAAGTTGGGTTATTTACATATATTGTAATGGTGATGTCAACGAAAAGAATGCCAATGCTGCTATTCATAGAACTGAACTGAGACACATATCGAACTGAACCATATATACAATACTGCTATCATACATCTGTGATGCTCTGCAATTGATCATGCCATACATACTATATAACAGAGCCGAGACTCATCTAGTGCTGAAACAGGTCGATATAATAGTGACGCTGAGACTATAGGAATGTCGGGAGAGTGTTTGTGCCAACCATATAAGTACCACTGACCATAGACATTATTCTATATGTATATATGAATATAGCTGCTAGCATAGATCTGTAGAAACAATACACCCATCGCAGAACAGCGTTGAGACCTCCATACATATCACTGTGACCATAACGCAGAGACAATATATTGTGTATCAAATTGCAGATAGTATACGCCCAATCGAGAGACATAGATGCCATGATATAGTAAGATGCGAGAGCCATAGATGATGTTTCACTGAGCTAAATGCGAAGCACTGAGACCCATATATAATGAGACCATTTCAGGGTTGAACCATACGAATCATACAAGCCTCAAACCATATGAGCTTCAAAACAAATCGAACCATTAAAATCATAGATGCAAGCCACAGGTACAGGGATTATATATGATCCTTGGATGCCACAAAGTGCGATGATATGAACCTCAGAAAAGCCATATGCAAAATATAAAGAAGGAAGCTGTAGAACTCCAAGAAAAGAGAGAATTAAAAGTAAGGGGTGACAATCCATGAACCAAACCAAGCTGTGAGAGACACCAGCAATACTCTTCATATTCAAAAAGAATTATCTCAGACATTGATGACCCATGGAATTCCACTCATGCCCATTGAAAATGTTGCAATATAATCCAAAAGACCAATTAATGATAATTTTCTTGCAAGTAGTAGAAGAGAAGACCCATTAAAATGTCCCTGTATGTAAAACGATCCAATAATAAAGCAGCTTATGCACATTCCTCCTGCAGCAATCATTAGAAGTGTACGCCTTCCATATTTGTCCATAATCAATGATGAGAACACCGCCACCATCTGATGAAATCCTCTTTGCAATATTCTTTGCCAATTATGCTCCAACACATTATTACAAACTCTGTTTTCTAATTCCCTTTTTAAATTTGCTGATTTTGAATGAGGGCTTTTTCTTTGTCTGCTTGCAGGGATAGGAGTTGATGAAACCGCTGCCATTTGAAGAGCTGGAGAATTTGCAGCATTTTGACAAATTACATATTCATCATAAAAACATATTTGATGACTTTCTTCTTCAAAACATGGTTTTGAAGAAGAATCAATCTCGCCTTATTTACGATGACATTCCTGAAATGAAGACTTACTGGACCTTCCTCTAGCCTACCTCTGAAGACTAAACCCTGAACTCCAGAATTACTCTTTAATGACTGCAAATAAGGAGAAATGAACCTTGGTGAATTTGATTGCAGCAGACTGACAAGACGGAGTCTAACATTGGCTCCAATGGGGATGGCAGCTGCCGCTTCTTGGAGGTGCCAAGAACCGCAGAGCTTTGGGAGAGCAGACAGTGCCTCCATCCATTGGGCTATGGAATCATGATTAACTTATTAACTGAAAACTGACTGAAATGATTTGAAAAATTGACTTGGCAAACTTCAAACTAAAACTGCGATGAAACTAGAACGAAATGCTGCCCTTTAGACTGCTTATTTATTTACAAAATCTACCCTACTCTGCTGTAAAAACAATAGATCAGGTAATACTGAAATTCCAGATCAACCATTCAAGTAAATCTGAGAAAAACGCTGCTCGAGAGTGCTTCAACCAGATCACAGATGCAATTGCTGGCAGCCCTACATGCACGTAACGAATCTGGCTATGTATAAGACATTTTGATCTATCAGTGAAACTGAAAAACATTTCCATGTATGCTGCAATAGGATCAGAAAAGCCAAACTCAGTTTGCTGCCCCAACTCCGCAATACATACCTCCAGCTGCACACTGTCAATGCAAACATCTGTAGGTAACTCTATTGTTTCTTGTTTTGAAGGAGGAAGAGTTTCCAAGAACTTTTTGGGGTCTCGGAAATCGTATGACTGGATCTGATCATTTAAACACTGAATCTCCTTCTCAATTCTTTCAACAATTAACTCACAGAACCTAGTTTTAGCTTCAAGAGGAAACTTTGGAGATTTCAAACATTGAAGCAAGACACTGAAAAATTCTTCATTAATTTCAAAATCTGCTAACTGATCTCTAACCTCTTTTACAGCTTCACACAGTGCAGGGTTTTCCACATACCCTACCATTGCATGAGTAGATCAGCGAGCACTGGAATCTCTGG
Source organism: Pinus albicaulis (assembly GCA_034641835.2). Taxonomy (NCBI): domain Eukaryota; kingdom Viridiplantae; phylum Streptophyta; class Pinopsida; order Pinales; family Pinaceae; genus Pinus; species Pinus albicaulis. The sequence goes on along the minus strand of JAXQQM020091173.1, from coordinate 18,256 downwards.
ATCGAGCTGGAGTCGTCGGGTGAATGTTTCATCCTTCATATGTGTCTGACTGCTGTCCACCATCAGCATCAGATCTGCAACTTGATTTCCTGCACTGGGGCAAGACAATCTACAAGTCGACTGTCACATCAACAGCAAACCATCTTCCCCAGTATGGTCGCCACTATGTTAGAGCTCGAATCTGCCACAGGCTGAAAGAGGCGAGGCTCGAGGCAACATCAAACCAACCTTAGCCTCGTAGCTAGCCCTACGAGGACAGGAGAGGGCTCTCTCCGGGTCTATCTCGGCGGAAAATTTTCAAAAGGGCTGAGACGACCGATAAGGAAAACTGATCTTAGGCTAGTAAAGAGATATGAATGAGGTTTTTTAATAAATGTTTGGGTTTTCTGGGCTGTGTGGGGCAAAGACAGCAAGAGCAGAGATCAAATGAAAAACGCAGATTATCTCCTGAGGCAAGGTAAGCATGAAGTTTAACAATCAAATTGGAATTATATGGAGTGAAAGACCGCTGCGAGGTTGACAAGGGCAATAATTGAATCCTTATCAAACAGAAGAAATTACACAAAACATGAAAGCTTCTCCAGGGCAGAGAAGCAAGCCGAATTCTGCCCTTCTCACTTAGAAACATTCAATATTGAAATGGCGATTAATGAACTGTGAACATAACGATGACATATGAAACAAAAGGAAAAACATTTGCTAAATTTCAAGCCACAAGAATCTCAAGAAACAGAGCTGTATTTCTCCATTAAAATCTCTGTCTAAAACTGTACAATAAAACTCTGTTTTTCTCCTACACTAGCTCTTCGAACTCTCCTCCTCTTTACAAAATGTTTTTTAATACCATAAACAGCTCAGAAGAAAACCGATCCATGAAAAGATGGAACTGTTTCTACTGGCACTATGAAAAATAGTAAAAAGCCACTCATCGGTTCCTAAAGATCAGCGCATACATATCTGTGACCAATACAAAGGCGGACGCTGTAGTGTGAACCCTCCAAATCATAACTGAAGACTAGGATAGGCAATCTGTCCCTATTTTTCTGCTCAGGATCGATGCCTTCATTCTAATTTTGTTTTCGACCTGGACTGCCACGTTATACTTTCCATTTCCTCTTGCTGTTAGACCAAAAATGGCATGTGGAATGTGGAGGTCGCCTTTTTGACAAGCGCATTGCAAAATCAAGCCACGTTACTATTTGAAACAAAATCATTTTTACATACAGTAAATAGACCAAGAACCTTTCCCCTACAGGTCGATGAAAAACTATTTTTTCTAAAAATAGAGCATCGTTTCCCTTGAATTCCTCTGATGGCTAGCAAACTGGAGCGCAGATCCCATCGAATCAGGACTGAAGTCATTAGTAGGAGATCGGTTGCTATATTTGGATCCATTACTTCAGCGACAAGCTGTTCATTGCTTGTATCAATGAAATCAATTGGATGCAAAGCTATGCCATTGAAATTATCACTTATGTAACGACCAATAACTGCAAGGCACTCGGACGGATCCTTTGGATCCCATTCGGCATGAAAGCAGGTATAAACTGTCCTCTCTGTCACTTTCTCATAGTCCCAAATACCAATTTGACCTTTCTTATCTCCTGACATGATAATATTGTTCTTAGTAGGGTGAAATTCTAAGCAAGTTATCCGTCTACAGTGTAACTTGATGATAGCAGAGTCAACCTGGTTGGGAATAACATAAGTTGGCTTGATCATATTGATATGATTTCTGATTTTCCGTTCAAATACAAAGTCAAAGCCACTCTGGACATATTTGCGGGGGCCAGGGACAACCCCATATTCTGTCGCTATGCAATGTGGGCATGTCATCGTGGTGTGCCCGGGCTGTTTACATAAGAAACATGGCTTTTGAAGGCAATCAATATAGGTAGCTCCTTTGAACCCTGCCTCATGATATTTCTGTTTACACACCTCTTGGGCCATATTCATGAGCCAGCTATTGCTACACAGTAGATGCGAAAAGGTATGCTTTTGATGATTAGTTCAGTGGCTTTTTAATAGAATTTATGAACCTTTTTGTATCACGAATTTGGAAAATAATAAGGAACTATAACAAAACATGTGAGAATTGACATATAAGACTTAGCCACTGATAATGGTTATTTTCTGTACAGGAAAAGGAGAAAACAAGGAATTTCCGCTCCAAAGGAAAGGATAAAGTCGAGATAACTGATGTCCCTCTGGACGAGAACCGAATGCAAACAAGGATAAACAAATCGGAGCAAATCGGCCCGGAAAAGGAGGTGAAGACACCAGCTCGGCGCAAAAGAAAAGACAGGATGAAGAGTTAACAGTTTGGCGAATCCCTCAGGATCTTCGATCCTGAGGGATCGCTGCTTTATTTATCTTGTCACTTAGACATCTCCGCCGTCACCTTTATATAAAGGGACAGTCCTGTTAGCTTGGGGAGATAGAGAATACACTTTTATGTAATTTTCTGTAAGACATCAGCTTTGTTTATTAAGTTTCGTTGAGAACTGGTTCAATGTATTTTTGACCGATGCATTAATAAAAGCTTGGTGATTATTTCATCTCTGCGTCTGGATTAACTTCAAGCGGTGTATCCTTGGAGGCTAAGGGCCCGGCCCCGGAGGACACTTGCTTCTGTACCATTACGACTTGATTTCTGTGTTATTTGGTAATTTGATATGCTTTATAAAGTTCATATTACATGCTCTGTTAAAGATTGAATCATTGAGGTTTTTACAGACAAGAATCGTGTGTTGACCGTGCACCAAGTTATTAATCCTTTTCAGAGTTAATTGCATGTTCTTACTGTTTTTGTTACATAGCTGTTATATTGAATATGCGTGTCATACATTTGTTGAGGCAGTGTCTTTATAATCGTTGGATTCAGTAACAATAGCATTTTATTTGAAAGCACAATCGTATTTCCGTTGATGCAGATTGTTATTCCAATGTATTGTGCGCGTTTCCGATTTATCAGTATTGTTCCATAATTCATTAATTGTTATTGTTGTTCCATTAGTGCGATTTGTGTAAGAATGTTATTTGATTGCAAAGAGTGCATTTGAATTAATGGATTAAGTTTGGTTACAACCCGCGGGACTTAGTTATTTCCATTGCTGTTCCATTATAGGTTTGCTGTTCCATTCCAGAATTGCTGTTCAATCCTTTACTTGCTGTTCCATTTACTTGCATTTGGTGTGAGAGATGATCTAAGGCTGTAGTGAGTATTGGCAGTCCCTGTCTAGCTCCCAGGCTCATGGTCTATGCTCTGGTTTCCTTTCCATCAGTTTCCGAAGGGATGGGTTATCACTGCCGAACCCTTGACTGATAAGCTGTTGAGTTTTCTGAGTATGTGATTTATTCTTTGAAGTAATTTAGTTACAGACAAGCATCCGTTTACTCTTGTATTTCTTAAGCATTGTACTACTAGCATTACTCTGACAAATGATAGCCTCAGATTGAGTCACTCTTTGTAATAACAAAACGCTCCCGGATTGACATATTAATGTGAGGTAATTAGAGGTGAAAGAGACCCTTTTTATAGCTCCACATTTTGGCGCCGTTGCCGGGGAAAGAGTGTAGCCATTTGTCTTTCTCAGAGTAGTGTACGAGCCTGCTAGGGAGGAGTTGGATCCTAAAAACGGAAGGTAAGAACCTACGTGCGGAGCATGAAAAAACCCTGCTCCACTATCCGCTTTCCTAACAGAGTCGTTTTTTTTGCTTTGTTTGAATAGAAGTTGGTAGTTCATTTGTGTGCATGACTAAGCAGAAAAGACCAGAAAAGAATATCAAACCCCCATCCAAACCTGAAAAATCTAAGGGGCCGGTGACCCTTGGCCGAACGACCTTCATAGACAAAATCTATAAGAACTAGGCCCCAGGAAAAACATTTCTAAACCGCCTACTAGTTCCCTTCAGGCCACAGGATCACCATCTGTAGCCTGTGCTGAGGTGCATAGTCAAACTGAAGAGCAGGACTTTCAAGAAATTGAAAGTTCTACTCCAGAATTATTGCAGGAAGGGAACTCTAGCAACTTTTGTGAAGGAGAAGGAGAAACAGGGGAAACCAAGGAACCAAAATCCCCTATTGAGACAAATCAACCTTTAGACAGCCCAGATAAGGGGAGTGCTGCGAAAGTCATTGTTGAAGGAATTCAATCTCCTCAGAAACCTGGTATTCCCATTATTCCAGATAAAGGAAGCGCTATTAAAAATATCCCTGTCAAAACCGTTCCCACTCAACCTAGGAATACCCTCCTAGATATCCCAGAAGGTTATTGGCATATATTCGATCCCATGGCTCAAAACCAACCAAATGCTCAAAACCAACCAAATACTCAAACCTCTACATTACAATATCCTATAGTGGATTCTGCAGCAAATGCACCCATGAAAGCTATCCCTCTTCAGCATATCCCTACATTTCATGGACTCACATCAGAAGATCCGGATGCATTCTTATTCGAATTCGATGTGTTATGTAGGGGGTACGATTACACCACCGATCCCAAAAAATTGAAATTATTTCCCTCTACATTAAAAGGGGCTGCTTTAAGATGGTTTATGGGGCTAGGTGGCGGGGTTATCAATAATTGGGATCAAATGAAAAAATCCTTCTTAAAAAAATATCAGGATTATTGTAGGTCTAGAGAATTAAAAGACGAAATATTTCAAATGTCAGCTAGACCGAATGAAACATTAGAAGAGTATGTGGAACGTTTTCAGTACAACCTACAAAGATCTCCTTATGCATCGCTACCTTTACCTGATAATGTGTTAAAAACTGCATTAATGAGGGGTATGAAGGAACAATGGATTGAAACATTAAACATTATGGGAAAAGAGGATATTTATCAAGAGAGTTTTGCTGACATTATTGATTTATGTATCAGGAGTTCGAGAGGCAGCACACGAATAAAACCGACAGAATACGATCGGTTTGCAAGAGATAACAAAGTATCAGCAGAAGGAGTAACACGTGCAGAAATTGGAAATTTATTAGAAAATTTTAAAACTGATATTATGGGGACACTAACTACACAACTTGATATGGTGCAGGCTAAATAGAAGCAGCTGGAGGCAGAACAGAATTTGGCAATCTTCTGCCCCCGATGCAGAAAAAAACATAGCCACAAGGAGTGTCCACTGGATAAAGTCCAAACATGCCCCATCTGTACAAAAGATCACCTTACAGAGAGCTGCCCCTCACTTCCTGGATTGAAAGCGGTATATAAGGAAGCAGAAGAAGAACCAGAATCGGTGAATTCGATCAACCAGCGCCGCCAGTGGTAGCCGAGACAACCTGGTATGTTTCCGGACCCAACCTCTTTCTTTCAAAACCCACAGTATAATGCTCAACAATATGGTATGTGGCAAAATCAATCTCAACCCCCATTTACAAACTGGTCACCACAATCGTTTCCTTCTTCAAACCCATGGCTGAATCAAACAAGCCAATCTGGTTGGCCAAATTTCCCTTACACTCCACCATATTGGCAAAATGGCCCATATCCTTCACAATGGACTCCCTCTACTTCACAAAGTTCACCCTGGCAGACAAGTTGGCAAAGACCGATGTACCATCCAGCTGGAACTATTCCGCTCCCTCAACCTACTTTGCCAGCTCTACAACAAAATCCCCAGTCTAACTTGAGGCCGCAACTCCCAGCCCAACCCGATCCCAATCCAAACAACAGGCAGGTCCAATCCATTCAAATCATAGAAACACCAGAAGCAGGACCCGACTTAAGGGAGTGCAATGACCTTCAGTTAAGATCTGGGCGTATAATTGAAACTGAGGGAGATAAAACAGTTCATATTGAAGATCAGTTACCCAGAGAACATCAGTCACAACAAGAGGATGTAAATAAGCAACAAACCCATAATCAAGCAACCACATCCTCTCCTCCATTCCCAGAACGATTAGCCATACCACGACCCATACAATATCCTGACTTTGACATTCTAGGAGAATTACAAAATATGTACATAAAAATTCCATTCCTCCAAGCCATTCAAGACATTCCCATATACGCAAAAACTATCAAAGAATTGTGCATAAAGAAACCAAGGAGGAATATAAAAAATAATCCAAGAGTCCAAGTAGTCGGTACTTTATCTGACCTATTGTTTGGAAGAGAAACACCCCTTAAATATGAAGACCCTGGGAATCCAATTATAACTGTTCAAATTTATGGTCAGACCATGTCTAATGCCTTAGTTGATCTAGGGGCTGCAATTAATATTTTAACAACCACAACTTTCCAAAAGCTCGGCATTACATCTGTAGAACCCACCTCTACTCTGTTAGAATTGGCTGACCGATCTGTGGTTAGACCAGAGGGTACTCTACATGATGTCATGGTCTTTGTAGAATCCTGGGAGTATCCAACCGATTTCCTGATAATTAATCCAAAAACCCGACTTGATGGACATCCACTAATTTTAGGTAGACCTTGGCTTGCCACTGCCGATGCCTACATTGGTTGCCGGCAGGGAAATATGACCATAACCAGAGGACCGAATAGAAAAAATTTAGTTCTATATCCTCCAGCACAGCCAAGTGTCACAATGATGAAAACTAATAAACACCCTGTATCATACCTTACTGATAACATCAGATCTCCATTAACTATACAAGAGGCACTCGATTTTAAAGATCAAACAGAAGACGATGCCATTAATAATTTCATTACTCAAACTGAACCTCGCACACAGTGTCACATGATAGAAGCAGCATTTGATACTGAATTGGAAGAAGATCCCTTGAAAGATATTCATGACCAAACGATACCTGTTACTTCTGTTGCACATAGTAAGACTGTGGAAATTGCACCGGGGAAAACCTTAAACATCAATGCTAATCTCACACCTGAACAGGAAACTAAGCTCATCCATTTGTTAACAAAATATCAAGAAGCATTTGCATGGGACTACCCTGATATGAAAGGAATCGATCCACAATTATGAACACACCACATTTATATAGAAAAAGATGCCAGACCTGTGCGTCAGCCGCAAAGGAGACTTAATCCTCATCTAAAAGATGTCGTAAAAACTGAACTTCAGAAACTTTTAGATGTTAATTTTATCTACCCTATTTCTGATAGCAAATGGGTCTCTCCGCTTGTGGTGGTACCAAAAAAGAACGGAAAATGGAGAATTTGTGTGGATTATAGGGAACTAAACAAGGCAACACAGAAAGATCATTTTCCTCTCCCTTTCATAGATCAAGTATTGGATACTTTAGCAGGGAAGAAGTTCTTTTCTTTCCTGGATGGCTTCATTGGATACAATCAGATTCAGATTGCCCCTGAAGACCAGGATAAAACTACTTTTACTTGTCCCTGGGGAACATTTGCCTATCGAGTTCTACCTTTTGGCCTATGTAATGCTCCTGCCACATTTCAGAGGGCTATCCTTAGCATTTTTGCAGATTTAATAAATGATGGACTTGAAGTTTACATGGATGACTTTACACCATATGGAGATGATTTTGATCCAGCTCTAGACACCCTAGAAAAAGTCCTACAATGCTGCATTGTTACCAGGCTTTGCTTAAGCAACGAAAAATGTTTCTTGATGATGACTGAAGGACTTATCCTAGGACACTATGTCTCAGCAGCCGGCATTCAGGTAGACCCGGCCAAAATCCAAATACTTTTGCTTATTCCCACTCCTACTACTCAAACAGAGGTACGCAGCTTTCTTGGATTTTCCAGTTATTATAGACGATTTATAGAGCATTATTCGCACATTGCTGCTCCTTTATATGCACTAACTGGTAACGTTGATTTTCTTTGGACAGACAAATGTGACCGTGCTTTCGAGGATCTAAAGAAGCTTGTATCCACAGCCCCAGTCCTTCGAGGACCAAACTAGGACCTACCATTCCAGATATCATCTGATGCCTCAGATACAGCCATTGGCGCAGTCCTTGGGCAGGAAGAGGATAAAAAACCATATGCTATCTATTACATCAGCAAGAATTTATCCCCTGCCGAATTAAATTACACTGTTACTGAAAAAGAATTCCTAGCTGTAATACATGCTGTCAATAAATTTAGGCATTACATTACAGGCTATCCTGTTATCTTATATACAGACCATTCTGCTATAAAATATTTAGCAAATAAGCCTGTCACAAATGCCAGAGTAACTCGATGGTTAATTTTATTGTAGGAATTCGACATCACAATCAAGGACCGGCCTGGCAAAGAAAACCCTGTAGCCGATTTTCTTTCGAGAATACCAAAATCAAGCGATGCAGCAGCAGTTGAAGATCAATTTCCGGATGAGCACTTGTTTTCTGTTGCCGTTCAAACACCCTGGTATGCTGATGTTGCCAACTACCTCGCAGTAGGTAAATTACCAAAACATTTAACTCCTAATGAGCACAAGCAGATTATTTAGAAAAGTTCTCGATTTTTCGTGGATTGGAGGCTATTTGTTTCACACAGGAGCAGACATGCATATCAGGCGATGTGTTAGAGAGGATGAAATCTTTGACATCCTAAAAGCCTGTCACGATGGACCGTGTGGGGGGCACTTCGCTGAGCGTAGAACTGGACATAAAGTATTGCAGACAGGATATTACTGGCCTACGATCTTCAAAGATGCGAAGAAGTTTGTCCAAGCCTGTGATAGCTGCCAGCGAGCAGGACGACCTGGTCAAGCTGATGAGATGCCTCTGAAACCACAGTTAGTCATCAAACCATTCGAGCGATGGGCTCTTGATTTCGTTGGACCCATCAACCCCTCATCAAATCAGAAAACATATATCTTGGTGGCAACAGAATATGTCACCAAATGGGTTGAGGCAGAAGCATTGCCAAGAGCCACAGAGGACTCTGTCATACAGTTTCTGTTCCATCTATTTGTTCGTTATGGCCTTCCTAGGGAAATAATTACAGATGGAGGACCACAATTTGTTGGGCATAAATTAGCTGCAACACTCAACAATTATCATGTCCAGCATAAGATCACTACTCCATACCACCCACAGGCGAATGGGCAGGTAGAAAGTAGCAATAAGATAATAGAATCAATCTTAACGAAAACCATTGCGTCACATAGGCGTGATTGGGCTACCCGACTACCTGAAGCGCTTTGGGCCTATAGAACCACTTGGAGGAGCACCACCGGTTACTCACCTTATCAATTAGTGTTTGGAAAACAACCCATTTTTCCCATAGAATTCGAAATCCAAACATTACGGATAGCACAGGAAGTCGGCCTAGATCTAAGCGAGGCACAAATCAATCGACTGCAGCAGATCAATGAATTAGACGAAGTTAGGCTCTCGGCATTACAAAATACAGCATTAATTCAACAGCAGCGAGCTAAATGGCATGATGCGCTCATCAAAAACAAAGTCTTCCACGAGGGAGACTGGGCTCTGTTATACGACTCTCGGTTTCAGGATTTCCTTGGAAAACTTCAGACTCGATGGTTGGGACCATACGAAATCCAGAAGGTGCATGACAACGGAACCCTTACTCTAATTACCATTGACGGTTCTGGATATACATTCAAAGTTAATGGCCACCGAGTCCGTCTCTATCGCAAACCACTCACTCGGGAATCCTTCTGCCAGCAGTTACGCCGAGACACTGATATGGAGATCTTAGGAGAGGAGGAGAAATCTTCCTCACCTGTAATTCATTAAGGGTTCATTTCTTTTTGCAATTTGTACATAAGTTCTTGTTTTTGAGTGATTCTTGTACATAAGTTTGCATTTAAATATTTTCTTGTCATTTTTTGCTGTTCCTTTTCTTTCACAAAGTTCGATTTTTTCCCTTCTAAAAATAGCATTTGCGTGTTTCTTATGATATTGGTTTTGCTTGTTTTGCTGTTCCTTTTGCTGTTCCTTTTCTAAAGGAACAGCATTCGGGATCTCTGCTGTTCCTTTTTCAAAGGAACGGCATTATTACGTTTTCTGCTGTTCCTTTTGGTTACCACCGTTCCCTTTTCTTCAAAGAAACAACGTTCTTTCATTACTATTGTTCCTTGTTGGCATTTAGAGTGTTTTTATAGTATTTTTATTTTTGCCGTTCCTTTTCCAAAAGGAACGGCATTTGCATTTTTGCTGTTCTTTTTTTCTATCATCCGTCGTTGTTTCTTTTTCAAAGAAACACCTCTAGCATACTTTTGCTCTCCTTGTGAAACATCTTATCCCTATTGCTGATCTAAATTGAGAATGCTTCTTGCCCGTCTTCTTTCTAGTCTTTAAGATACAGCTATGTATTTGTGCAATGAAATATAAAATCACAACATACCGAAATCTGTAAACCATAAATCGCTATATCTATAAGGCTCTGCATTAGTAAGAGGACAAATGGAAGGACATACTTATTTCTGACCTTTTGTTGGCATGGTTTTACTAATTTTGCCCTGATTGGTTATCTTTATCATGCTGATCCCCTTAAACTTTTTTTTTTTTTTTTGATTATTACTTGGGAATAAGAGCAAAGAGCTTATATCTTCCTATTGAGATGATAAGACTTCTTCCACCATTCCTACTCTTAAGGAGTGTTGAACCACCCTTTGTGTATAAATAAGGAAAAGTATTCTATAAAAAAATAAAACATATGTGAACATGATATGTGAAGTGTCAAATGCAGGATAGGGGGTCTCATCGAGAGCCAGCCTACCATGATCATGAGGATGGAAGTGAAGTGGCATTCCCATTCTGGCCACCACACCAGGGATATGGTCCAAAAGGTATATCAAATAAACAAACCTTGGAACAGGAGGTCTCATCACGAGCCGGCCTGCCCACGTTTCTCTCTGTCCTCGTGAATGGCATTATGGTTAACTGGTCACCAAGCCAGCATAATGGTCTACATTTTGACATAACAGCATTCCTAAGTATACACAAAGGATCATGGTTCCGAGGGTGAAAAAACAACTCTGCCAAGGTTATGGACACCTGTTGGCAGCAGAGAACTGTTAATGGTATTGAAGTCACCTTACTTACACCAATGGGTAAGATACTAATACTCTTTTGTTTCTTATATCCTAGGAACTAATCATATGATATTTCCCGATTTATACATCGCATGAACATTTATCATTACCAATCATGGCAACGAAAGTGACCATGACCGCTTCAGATTTGGCAAGTACGATACATGTCTTATCCATCAGCCTCATATCATAACACAGCAGCCTCCTATATAATACGCGATCAATTCTCCGCCTCGATTTCGGTAATTTGTTGTCCTTTGCAACATAGCATAATTCCATATGCTGTTCCTTTCTGACTTGATTGCAGACCGGGTGCCGCTCCTTTATTTGCCGGCTGGGACAGCCTATCACACTGCGGGGGGGGGGGGAGGTTAACCTCATCATTCCCTGTATTACGTGTCAACTCACCATTCAGGAAAACTAGTATACGACGGTTTGGCATATTTTAACGGCATGGAATTTCTATTTTCACACAAGTTGCTTTCTGTTTCACTGTTGCATACTCTGTGTTTTCTTTCTCGAAACCTTGCGATTATCATCCTCTCTGTGTTTCAAACAGAAAACGTTTTTGCTGTTCCATTTAGAATTCGCAGTGAAACCATGGGAGGAAGGGCAATTCGAAGCGAGCCTCAACAGTTGACGATCTCCGCTGCTGCCCGGGAGATCCTGGAAAGAGCAGGATGGTTGAATTATTTCAATCGCCTACATGAGTCTAATGAAACAGTAGCGATGGAATTTTTGCAGAACCTACAGGATGATCACTCCACAGTAAGGGGGAAGCGGATAGCGGTCACCGATGACATAATTGCAGAAGTTTCAGGACTACCAGCCACCGGACCGGTATGGACATTAAAAAAGGAACGATTACAGAAGGTCATGGAAATTTTCCAAGACGAAGGCCAGAATTTGACAATTAAGGGAAAGGGAATTCTGCCAGCAACCCTAGGAGAACCCTGGACGGAGCTAGCAAGAACAGTGCAGAGCTACATTACCTGCGAAGGAAGGAAATACGTGGTAAGACCACGACATCTTAAATTTTTAGCTGTTTTAAAGCAGAAATGCTCTGTAAATTTACCTGCACTCTTGAACTCCTTACTGCATGATGCTGCACAAAGTATAAAAAAGGCACAGCACGTAGAGTCAGTCGTTAGTCACCATGGGTTGATACGACTAGTTGTTAGTTATGGTCTCACCCAGCAGCAGAGCAGCTGGGAAGAGCTGATTGCAATGATTGAGGGGGGATTGACAGCGCCATCCCCAAAACGTAGACATTCTATAAGCACACCAGAACGTCCGGCAAAATGCAGAGAATTAGTACAGCAGGAACATGTTGCTAGTACATCGGAACGACCAGAGATATATCAGGAATCGGCAAAGCGCAAGCATGCCATCGATCCACCCGAGCAACCAGAGGAACCCAGAAAATCAGCTCGGTTAGCTCGGATGAGAGGAAGCATAGATAAGCCCAGAAAATCAGCCCGGTTGGCTCGGATACGAGGAAGGCTGGAAAAGCTCCAGGAAAGCGCCAGCCAACCAGTGGTAATTGAGGACGAACAATCCGAAGAGGGGGCAGAGGCTGAACAGGAGGAGGAAATAGAACAGCAGGAAGATAGCCCATTACAAGACCTACTGGGAGATGATGACTTGGCCGCAGTCCTAGCCAATATGAGTAAGTATGGTCAACCTTCTAGTTCAAAGGACCCCCACAACAAACCCCAAGAAGAAAACATGCCTGTTCATGATGAAGAGGAGGAAAATACTGAACGGGAACAATCTGTTCCCAGGTCACAAGAGGAAATTCTAGAGGGAGTAGGAACAGAAACAGCAGTTGCTCAGGAAGAGACAGAACCAGTCGAGGTTCATACCCCAGAACAGCCAGAGCAGAGCAGTGAGGAAGAACCCCAAGAGGAAGATTTAGCAACTGGTCATAATCCAGTCCGCAGCAGACAGACTGCTGTTCCTTCGAATGAAACGCTCGAAATTAAGAAGCTGCGGAAGGAACGGAATAAATTTTTGAATACGATAACCCAGCTCAGACAACAAATTAGGATTCTGAAAAAGAACCAGAAGGTAAAGAGGAAAAAGAGGGCCAACAAACGGCCTGCTGTTCAAAACCCTACTAAGAATCCAGCTGCCGTTCCAAATGATGCTGAGGAACAGACAGATATTCGTGTTAAAACAGAAAAGGATGATATAAGGACCAGTGACAAGGAAATTCAGACGGAGACACCACCCTCAGGGGTAATAAGGGTTCTGAACTCTAAACAGCATAATAAGAAAGTTCAGGTAAAACTCCCGGCCTCCACTGACTTATGGAAAAAGGATCCGAAGACAAAATCCTTGCACAAGATGATGAAGCAAGCACAGCAAGAAGCTGAACAACTTAAAGAGCAGACGGTTCCCCGGGAAAAATATGAAGAGTTACAGCAGCAACTAAGGGACGTCAATCAAGCCAAAAGCCAGGCTTGTGAAGGGTGGCGAAAGGAACAAGAGGAAGTTGCACAGGTAACCCATAGATTAGACACTGTTATCAAGAAGATGAATACCTTGTGTTCTTTATACAATGACGTCTTAGCATGTAGGGCTCCTGCTAAAAACTATGCTCTGTTTTTATTAGAACGGTATTTGCAATTAAAAATAAAAGCTGTTAAAGCAGGTGCCCCTATACAAATCAACATTGTCAATGACTTTATAGACTGCTGTAAACATTATGGGGTGAAAGTCCAGAGATTGTTGTGTGAACTCTATTTGCATGACCTTGTGCTAAATCAAGAGACTGAGTTAAACCCTGGCCCTTTCGTCGGAGACATCCAATTTCAAGCATTCATTTCATTCGGGGTTAATCAGATTAAGTGGCTTAAAGCCTATGATACTTTCCAGAGTCAGGAACATGGTCTAGATTTACGGGTAAGGGCTGAGCCTAGGAACCCAGTACAGTTGTGGAGAGCTCATAGAAACCTCATAACGGCTCCGGGTGTCTGTGAAACTTTAGGACCCATGCATGAGGCACTTATTCGGGAAGGGTTAGAATATTTTCTTTCCATCCAAGACTTGGCCATTAATGCAGCCAAATTTCGATACCGAATCTCTGATCCAAACATCCAGCTCAGGGAACCATTCAAGTATGAGAATTTTGAGTTAGCTGCCAACCGTTTGAACCTCTATGGCGAGAGCATTATGAAAGCAGGGTCATCCTGGCTAGGATATAGATTTCGCACTCCAATTATTTGGCACCCTGCACCCGGATACCAGGCCCTGTATGAGATGCCTGAGGGGCAAACAGGTCAGTTCTTTAATTATCTAATCACTCACCATGGTTGTAGGCCTCCGAATGAGACTCCTTCTCCAGCATATTCTCTCACTGCCTTGCATGTCAACTACAATGTTTTCATGAGGACATGAAACAAGGTAAGCAGGGGGGTGTGTGGAGTACTGAAAAGGTATGTTTTTGATGATTATTTCAGTGGCTTTTTAATAGAATTTATGAACCTTTTTGTATCACGAATTTGGAAAATCATAAGGAACTATAACAAAACATGTGAGAATTGACATGCAAGACTTAGCCACTGATATTGGTTATTTCCTGTCCAGGAAAAGGAGAAAACAAGGAATTGCCGCTCCAAAGGAAAGGATAAAGTCGAGATAACTGCTGTCCCTCTGGACGAGAACCGAATGCAAACAAGGATAAACAGATCGGAGCAAATCGGCCCGGAAAAGGAGGTGAAGACACCAGCTCGGCGCAAAAGAAAAGACAGGATGAAGAGTTAACAGTTTGGCGAATCCCTCAGGATCTTCGATCCTGAGGGATCGCTGCTTTATTTATCTTGTTACTTGGACATCTCCGCCGTCGCCTTTATATAAAGGGACAGCACTATTAGCTTAGGATATAGGAGGATACGCTTTTATGTAATTTTCTGTTAGACATCAGCTCTGATTATTAAGTCTCGTTGAGAACTGGTTCATTGTATTTTTGACCGATGCATTAATAAAAGCTTGGTGATTATTTCATCTCTGCGTCTGGATTAACTTCAAGCGGTGTATCCTTGGAGGCTAAGGGCCCGGCCCCGGAGGACACTTGCTTTTGTACCATTACGACTTGACTTCTGTGTGGTTTGTTTATTATTGTTATTTGGCAATTTGATATGCTTTATAAAGTTCATATTACATGCTCTGTTAAAGATTGAATCATTGAGGTTTTTACAGACAAGAATCGTGTGTTGACCCTGCACCAAGTTATTAATCCTTTTCAGAGTTAATTGCATGTTCTTACTATTTTTGTTACAGAGCTGTTATATTGAATATGCGTGTCATACATTTGTTGAGGCAGTGTCTTTATAATCATTGGATTCAGTAACAATAGCGTTCTATTTGAAAGCACAATCATATTTCCGTTGATGCAGATTGTTATTCCAATGTATTGTGCGCGTTTCCGATTTATCAGTGTTGTTCCATAATTCATTAATTGTTATTGCTGTTCCATTAGTGCGATTTGTGTGAATTACCTTTAGAGTGAAAGAATGTTATTTGATTGCAAAGAGTGCATTTGAATTACTGGATTAAGTTTGGTTACAACCCGCGGGACTTAGTTATTCAATTCTTTGTCTCATTATAGACTTATTTTGTTCTATTCGAGGTCTCTCACATTATTCGCTTTGCTTGTTCCATTTACTTGCGAGTTGTTGACTTGGTGTGAGAGATGATCTAAAGGTAGTGAGTATTGGCAGTCCCTGTCTAGCTCCCAGGCTCATGGTCTATGCTCTGGTTTCCTTTCCATCAGTTTCCGAAGGGATGGGTTATCACTGCCGAACCCTTGACTGATAAGCTGTTGAGTTTTCTGAGTGTGTGATTTATTCCTTGAAGTAATTTAATTATAGTCAAGCATCCGTTTACTCTTGTATTTCTTAGGCACTGTACTACTAGCATTACTGCGACAAATGATAGCCTCGGATTGAGTCACTCTTTGTAATAACAAAAGCGACTCCGGATTGACATATTAATGTGAGGTAATTAGAGGTGAGACCCCGCTTTATAGCTCCACACTACCCAAATCACTGCCTCTGCACACGCATAAGGTTATACAAATATGCGTTCATTCCACACTTATTATCGCTTGGATTTGGCATATTATTACTTGCAGTTGGCTTATCGATTCCTTTGTACCCGCGATGGCGAACCAATTGCAGCTGACACCTATGAAATATATCAATGTTTTCGACTATTTGAAGTGTTCACCTTCATTTGCAATGACAGTGAAAAGACCTGATGCCACCGCCACCTGCAAGTCCATTGGTATAAAGAGTTTCAAATTCTAAAATGAACTGCATGATCCTTTTCAGTGTAAAACTCGGAAGCAGCTACATCCATCGAAGTTCTGGGCAAAATTCCCAGTGCGTAGCGCGCTCTTGGTGGCGTAGCGCACGAACAAATTTACACAGGAAAAAGTGTGCTGATGCATAGCGCGCCTAAAAGTTGCACCAATTTCCAGCAAAACGCACACGAACACTGCCATTTTCCTTGATTCCTCCATATATATCTGAAAATAACTTGAAATGAAGAGAGTTTATGATGGATTGTACTGTTTCACCATTGGGTTGCCATTCTAATGTGTTTAGAGAAGGCAGAATATTGTCTTCAAGGTGCCCATGTAGACTGCTTTGTGGAAGAAAGTAGTTATACTTATAGAACCAAACACCTTCATTTTTTAGCCATGTAGGACTTTGACCTGCATAAAGAAGCTCCCCAATCTGTGAATGGAAAACTTGCAACACACCAGTTACATAGAAATTTTTGAAAAGTTGGGTTATTTACATATATTGTAATGGTGAT
Source organism: Pinus albicaulis (assembly GCA_034641835.2). Taxonomy (NCBI): domain Eukaryota; kingdom Viridiplantae; phylum Streptophyta; class Pinopsida; order Pinales; family Pinaceae; genus Pinus; species Pinus albicaulis. The sequence goes on along the minus strand of JAXQQM020091173.1, from coordinate 1,465 downwards.
GTCAACGAAAAGAATGCCAATGCTGCTATTCATAGAACTGAACTGAGACACATATCGAACTGAACCATATATACAATACTGCTATCATACATCTGTGATGCTCTGCAATTGATCATGCCATACATACTATATAACAGAGCCGAGACTCATCTAGTGCTGAAACAGGTCGATATAATAGTGACGCTGAGACTATAGGAATGTCGGGAGAGTGTTTGTGCCAACCATATAAGTACCACTGACCATAGACATTATTCTATATGTATATATGAATATAGCTGCTAGCATAGATCTGTAGAAACAATACACCCATCGCAGAACAGCGTTGAGACCTCCATACATATCGCAGAGACACATATTGTGTATCAAATCGCAAAGAGTATACGCCCAATCGAGAGACATAGATGCTATGATATAGTAAGATGCGAGAGCCATAGATGATGTTTCACTGAGCTAAATGCGAAGCACTGAGACCCATATATAATGAGACCATTCAGGGTTGAACCATACGAATCATACAAGCCTCAAACCATATGAGCTTCAAAACAAATCGAACCATTAAAATCATAGATGCAAGCCACAGGTACAAGGATTATATACGATCCTTGGATGCCACAAAGTGCGATGATATGAACCTCAGAAAAGCCATATGCAAAATATAAAGAAGGAAGCTGTAGAACTCCAAGAAAAGAGAGAATTAAAAGTAAGGGGTGACAATCCATGAACCAAACCAAGCTGTGAGAGACACTAGCAATACTCTTCATATTCAAAAAGAAATATCTCAGACATTGATGACCCATGGAATTCCACTCATGCCCATTGAAAATGTTGCAATATAATCCAAAAGACCAATTAATGATAATTTTCTTGCAAGTAGTAGAAGAGAAGACCCATTAAAATGTCCCTGTATGTAAAACGATCCAATAATAAAGCAGCTTATGCACATTCCTCCTGCAGCAATCATTAGAAGTGGACGCCTTCCATATTTTTCCATAATCAATGATGAGAACACCGCCACCATCTGATGAAATCCTCTTTGCAATATTCTTTGCCAATTATGCTCCAACACATTATTACAAACTCTGTTTTCTAATTCCCTTTTTAAATTTGCTGATTTTGAATGAGGGATTTTTCTTTGTCTACTTGCAGGGATAGGAGTTGATGAAACCGCTGCCACTTGAAGAGATGGATAATTTGATACATATTCTAAAAAACACATTTAATGATTTCTTCTTCAAAACAGGGTTTTGAAGAAGAATCAATTTCACATTGATGACATTCCTGAAATAAACACCTACTAAATCTTCCTCTAGCTTGCGAGTGTTATTGAAACATTCTAAGAACAAGCTCTGCAAACATCTAAATTGCGGTGGGTGAAAGCTGATGGCATTTTGGCCTACATATTGAACTGAGACTTTGACAGCTACCCGTCTGCATTTGACTCTGACAGAGGACTAGACAAGACGGA
>JAXQQM020071903.1:0-87908 GCA_034641835.2 Pinus albicaulis | reverse complement strand
TTTACGGCAGAAGTAAGGTGTTATTATTTGAAAACAACTTTGCTGATGTGCATCGTGTCATGATATGAACCCTTAGATTATATGTTAGACGATTCAAACATTTTCAACCCTGGATCCAAAAGTTAGTTTACAATGCAGTTATGAAGGTAGGGCATTGGGCGACCTGGACATTCTCGGATTTCAAAGAGACGTTAGTGTTATAGGGTTTTTGTGCTTTCTGTGTGTTGATAACAGGGTTCCTTTCTTAGCCCGTTGTGAGCGTGAGCGAGAATGGCAGGGGCAGGCAACTGCGCATCTGCGGTTCTCTTCCTCTGCGGATTATTCATCGGGATGTTGATAACAGGGGTTATTTTCTTAGCCCGTTGTGAGCGTGAGCGAGAATGGCAGGGGCATGCAACTGCGCATCTGCGGTTCTCTTCCTCTGCAGATTATTCATCGGGATATTAAAGCAGGCAAAATTTTGTTGGACACGAAGTTCAATCCCAAGATTGCAGATTTCGGCATAGCAAGACTTCTTGAGGAAGATGAAAGTCACGTTAGGACAAGACCTGCTAGAACTCGGTAACTTATCAAAACACACATCACTCGGTTATATTAATCTTCTTAGGGTTAGGTATATTATCGTTGTTGTCAAGGCTTCCATCCAATACTAATTTTACTGCACACTGATTTGTGTACGAAAGATTGGCATCAACACAATTCCTGATGCAAAACAATCACCCCTATCACCACTCAGTTCTACTTGATTGTTTTCACAACACAATCTCATCTCTGTCTTTCTTAGGATACGGTAAGGCAAAGGTGGATTCTCTTCCTTGAAGCAGTCTGCATAACGTAAAAAGCATTAAACATATCACAACCTTTCTTCTTTGTCTGATAAAACATTCACATGGCTACCCCCTCTCTCTCTCCTTCAGACTTCATCTATGAGCAGCTATTAGGTTCAGAAACTCTCTCTGAGTCTCAATCTCATTATTTAGATGAAGACTCTGTTTTCACCCCATTCAGTCTCTCATCCAAACTTGAATCACTGTTGTAATTTACTTCCGAACCTGCAATTTCAAACAAGTTTGTGTGCCCGTCTGTTCCATTGAACTTCCCCACATTCTCTGCATCCGATATAGACAGACTCTGTGCCTATCTACATATTCTCGCTTAGATTGATTTAGCATCTAAACCTTTTCTATTGAACTTCCCCACATTCTCTGCATCCGATATAGACAGACTCTGTGCCTATCTACATATTCCCACTCGGATTGATTTAGCATCTAAACCTTTTCTATTGAACTTCCCCACATTCTCTGCATCCGATATAGATAGACTTTGTGCCTATCTACATATTCCCAGTCAGATTGATTTAACATATAGACCTTCTCTAGATCTCGAAAATATTACCAAGGAGAACAATCATACTTACCATCTCAACAAATAGGTCACACCGCAGTTGATTTGAATATCTTCACGAGCGCATCGAGTCAGGCACTCTTCATCAATCGTGATAGAGATGGAGGAGCACCAACGATTTATGCTTAGTGTGCAGAATGTGTATCAGTTGCGGGTGGCGTTGTTAATGGATAAAAGAATATTGCAATTCACAAATGGCAATCAGTATAAAAATAACCAACACCCAACCATACCGCACAGTGTGGATATCATATAGCGTAGGCATAGTATTCGAGAAAACGATCTTCGATCTGTAAATGGTCATACAACGTCCATGCAGAGATATATCCCATCCACGCATTCATTTTTTTGCCATAGCGTGGAAACCTTGAAATCGATGCTGGATTCCATAATAAATGTCAACACCCCTTTTGGGCCTCATCAACAAAGTTGATTTGAGAGAATATGCTCTTGCATCAATTTCACTTTTTGTTTTATTGTAAGTTGCAGTAGACTACAATGTTAGACTACAATGTTTTCTCTTTGACCTATATTTTAGTTTGTGATTTCCAAACATATTTACCAAGTTATTTTGCAGAGGGTACTGGGCGCCAGAGTATGCTATGGAAGGGCAGTTGTCTGTTAAAGCTGATGTCTATAGCTTTGGGATTCTTCTTTTGGAACTTATAAGTGGAAGGAAAAGATAGATCGTAATATAGAAGAAGAAAAACAGGTCCTTTCAGATTGGGTAAGATATTCTTTTCATTAAATTCTCAATTGATTGCATTGATGTTATCCAGGCCATGTTATTTAGTTTATCTCGAATGTCAAGAGGCGGGGCTCGATTTCTTATGGGTACAGTAATACCAGGGCATAATGTTTTTAGTTTTTATGGAATGTCAAGAGGCAAGGGCTCGATTTCCCGGGTACAGGAATACCAGGCCATACTATTTTTTTTCAACAGAAAAAAGTATAACAGCTTTATTAATAAGTGTTTGATACAGCAGATGGAAAATATCAATCCTCTACAGCTTGCAGACATATTCATACAACTTACAATCAAAGCCAGTAAAACTATCCATACCCTTCAGACAGATGTCTTAGATTCAAGCACAAATCCAAAAAAACCCCAACCATCTACAAACAGAAAGGCAAAAAGCCAAAATATACCCCAGATCAAAATTCAAAGGATCATCCAGCACAGAAAGAACCATCCATCAGCATTTCAAAAGACATCTTGCCAAAACAGAGGAGCAGTCCACGTTTAGACAGGGCATCAACCATCCTATTTTGTTCCCTATACACATGAACAGAGGAGATGTCATCAAAATAAGGAATGATCTGCATGATGTATGCTATCCAGTTGTGAAGGGGGGATCCAGAGAGAATTTTTTCCCAACACACACCCACACAATGATAGATTTCGAATCCCCGACGATCTTGATAGATCCAAACTCTAGCCATTTCACACATTTAAGGAGCCCCCAAAGTGCCACAATCTCACCATGTCATAGCGTCCTCCACCGTGCCATATAGAACCATCCATCAGCATTTCAAAACACATCTTGCCAAAACAGAGGAGCAGTCCACGTTTAGACATGACATCAACCATCCTATTTTGTTCCCTATACACATGAACAAAGGAGATGTCATCAAAAGAAGGAATGATCTGCATGATGTATGCTATCCAGTTGTGAAGGGGGGATCCAGAGAGAATTTTCTCCCAACACCCACTCAATGATAGATTTCGAATCCCCAACGATCTTCATAGATCCAAACTCCAGCCATTTCACACATTTAAGGAGCCCCCAAAGTGCCACAATCTCAGCCCTGAAGTTTGTACCCTCTCTCGTGCCATATAGAACCATCCATCAGCATTTCAAAAGACATCTTGCCAAAACAGAGGAGAATTCCACGTTTAGAGACTGCATCAACCATCCTATTTTTTTCCCTATACACATGAACAAAGGAGATGTCATCAAAAGAAGGAATGATCTGCATGATGTATGCTATCCAGTTGTGAAGGGGGGATCCAGAGAGAATTTTGTCCCAACACCCACTCAATGATAGATTTCGAATCCCCGACGATCTTGATAGATCCAAACTCCAGCCATTTCACACATTTAAGGAGCCCCCAAAGTGCCACAATCTTAGCCCTGAAGTTTGTACTCTCTCCCGTGCCATATAGAACCATCCATCAGCGTTTCAAAAGACATCTTGCCAAAACAAAGGAACAGTCCACGTTTAGACAGGGCATCAACCATCCTATTTTGTTCCCTATACACATGAACAAAGGAGATGTCATCAAAAGAAGGAATGATCTGCATGATGTATGCTATCCAGTTGTGAAGGGGGGATCCAGAGAAAATTTTGTCCCAACACACACCCACTCAATGATAGATTTCGAATCCCCGACGATCTTGATAGATCCAAACTCCAGCCATTTTACACATTTAAGGAGCCCCCAAAGTGCCACAATCTCAGCCCTGAAGTTTCTACCCTCTCCCGTGCCAGTGAAAATGATTTTCCACTTCAGGGCTGAGTTTGATGTGTGCCCCACACCCATAACTGTCACCTTTCTCTGCACCATAAAAAAAACCGAATGGGAAAAAATCACTTAGATCTTTGAAGGAGGCAGATCGCCTGGAGAGTCTAGGCATCGATGGGCCAATCTTCGAATAATGTCCAATACTGTTAAAACATGTGGCAGCAATGAGATGTATTCTATCTAAAAAATAACAGCATTTCGAGAGATCCAAATGCCCCAGAACACATATAGCAACATGATTGTCCTGAAGGATCTGTGCCTGCTTGACCAATAACAGAGGCATGTATAGAAAGACTGCCAATTGGAATCCACTGTTATCCCCAATATCTCAAAGAATGCCTCCAAAATTCTTTAGTAACAAGTGTAAAAGAGCATCCCAAAATAAGTGGGCAATCCTCAGCAGCATTCCCGCATAATTCACCAAGATAACCTCTTTTCATCATATTATCACATGTGAGTATTCGGTTGAACAGAGTCAACCAAGAAAAGCATTTGAGCTTTAGAGGGGCCTCCCACTTCCACATTGAAATAGGAGAACCAGAGATATATAGGTAAAATTCTCTGACTTCCACATTGAAATTGTCCAATTCTCAAAGAAGATATCATAGACTCATAGGAGAACCAGAAATATATAGTAAAATTCTTTGACTTCCACATTGAAATAGTCCAATTCTCAAAGGGGATGTCATAGACTCACACGAGAACCAGATATTTATAGTTAAAATCCTTTGACTGCAATTTTTCTATGGACATTCCTGCCACCCCAAGTAAGAGAATCATCCCTGCTGGTTACTGCAGGGAGGGCATAATGCTTATTAATTAACTTCTGAAATTCAATTCAAGTACAAAAACTAATGACTAATTTTATGGATCGTCGTATATATTTGATCAATTTGTCGATGTGTTTTGTTTATGAAGGTAAGGGGATTAAGCAGGGATGGAAATCTGGCGAGCATGATTGATCCAGTTATAATTGAAACTTGCGGCGATAAGAAGGAACAAGTGTCGAGATGAATCCATGTTGGATCACAGTAGAAGCCGAAGCATCACGTCCTACCATGTCTCCGATCAATACGAGCCGCATGACATTGAGAGTTGTACCTACCCACCACACCAACTCCACCGTTATTTGTGACCCTTCACCAACCACACCAAAATGATCCTCTTCTAACCCTACCCACGTCTGCACTCCCTCACCTTCGCCAAGACATTCATACATCTAGCCCTTCGTCTTCGCACACCCCGCTTCTTCCTCCTCTTCCTCGCCGTGACCCCGTTGCTCTCGACTACTCACACTACCCACACCCATAGCCGCCACCTTTCTCCCGCACATAAAAAAAACCGAATGGGAAAATCACTAGATCATCAAGGAGGCGTATCGTCGGGAGAGTTCAGTGCATCGAGCAAACAATCTTCGAATAATGTCCAATAATGTTAAAACATGTGGCAGCAATGAGATGGATTCTATCCTAAAAAATAACAGCATTTCGAGAGATCCAAATGCCCCAGAACACATATAACAACAGGATTGTCCTGAAGGATCTGTGCCTGCTTGACCAATAACAGAGGCATGTATAGAAAGACTGCCAATTGGAATCCACTGTTATCCCCAATATCTCAGCAATGTGCCTCCAAAATTCTTTAGCAAAAGAGCATCCCAGAAATAAGTGGGCAATCCTTAGCAGCATTCCCGCATAATTCACCAAGATAACCTCTGTTCATCATATTATCACATGTGAGTATTCGGTTGAATAGAGTCAACCGAGAAAAGCATTTGAGAACCAGAAATATATAGGTAAAATTCTTTGACTTCCACATTGAAATTGTCCAATTCTCAAAGGGGATATCATAGACTCATAGGAGAACCAGAAATATATAGTAAATTCTTTGACTTCCACATTGAAATAGTCCAATTCTCAAAGGGGATGTCATAGACTCATAGGAGAACCAAATATTTATAGTTAAAATCCTTTGACTGCAATTTTTCTGTGGACATTACTGCCACCCCAAGTAAGAGAATCATCCCTGTTGGTTACTGCAGGGAGGGAATAATGCTTATTAATTAACTTCTGAAATTCAATTCAAGTACAAAAACTAATGACTAATTTTATGGACCGTCGTATATATTTGATCAATTTGTCGATGTGTTCTGTTTATGAAGGTAGGGGATTAAGCAGGGATGGAAATCTGGCGAGCATGATTGATCCAGTTATAATTGAAACTTGCGGCGATAAGAAGGAACAAGTGATGAGATGCATCCATGTTGGATTGTTGTGTATAGAAGCTGAAGCATCACGTCCTACCATGACTCTGATCAATACGAAGCTGCATGACATTGAGAGTTGTAGACCTACCCACGACACCAACTCCACCACTATTTGTGACCCTTCACAACCATATGCCCAAAATGATCCTCTTCTAACCCTACCCACATCTTTTGTACCCTCAGCTTCAGTGCACATTCATACATCTAGCCCTTCGTCTTCGTCTTCGTCTTCGCACACCCCGCTTCTTCCTCTTCCTCAGCGTGACCCCGTTGCTTCGACTACTCACACGGTCCACACCCATAGCTGCCACCTTTTTCTGCACCATAAAAAAACCGAATGGGAAAAAATCACTTAGATCTTTGAAGGAGGCAGATCGCCTGGAGAGTCTAGGCATCGATGGGCCAATCTTCGAATAATGTCCAATAATGTTAAAACATGTGGCAGCAATGAGATGGATTCTATCCTAAAAAATAACAGCATTTCGAGAGATCCAAATGCCCCAGAACACATATAGCAACAGGATTGTCCTGAAGGATCTGTGCCTGCTTGACCAATAACAGAGGCATGTATAGAAAGACTGCCAATTGGAATCCACTGTTATCCCCAATATCTCAGCAATGTGCCTCCAAACTTCTTTAGCAAAAGAGCATCCCAGAAATAAGTGGGCAATCCTCAGCAGCATTCCCGCGTAATTCACCAAGATAACCTCTTTTCATCATATTATCACATGTGAGTATTCAGTTGAACAGAGTCAACCGAGAAAAGCATTTGAGAACTAGAAATATATAGGTAAAATTCTTTGACTTCCACATTGAAATTGTCCAATTCTCAAAGGGGATATCATAGACTCATAGGAGAACCAGAAATATATAGTAAAATTCTTTGACTTCCACATTGAAATAGTCCAATTCTCAAAGGGGATGTCATAGACTCATAGGAGAACCAGATATTTATAGTTAAAATCCTTTGACTGCAATTTTTCCATGGACATTCCTGCCACCCCAAGTAAGAGAATCATCCCTGTTGGTTACTGCAGGGAGGGCATAATGCTTATTAATTAACTTCTGAAATTCAATTCAAGTACAAAAACTAATGACTAATTTTATGGATCGTCGTATATATTTGATCAATTTGTCGATGTGTTCTGTTTATGAAGGTAAGGGGATTAAGCAGGGATGGAAATCTGGCGAGCATGATTGATCCAGTTATAATTGAAACTTGCGGCGATAAGAAGGAACAAGTGCTGAGATGCATCCATGTTGGATTGTTGTGTATAGAAGCTGAAGCATCACGTCCTACCATGTCTCTGATCAATACGAAGCTGCATGACATCTTCGATCTGTAAACGGTCATACAACGTCCACGCAGAGATATATCCCATCCACGCATTCATTTTGTTACCATAGCGTGGAAACCTTGAAATCGATGTTGGATTCCATAATAAACGTCAACACCCCTTTTGGGCCTCATCAACAAAGTTGATTTGAGAGAATATGCTCTTGCATCAATTTCACTTTTTGTTTTATTGTAAGTTGCAGTAGACTACAATGTTAGACTACAATTTTTTCTCTTTGACCTATATTTTAGTTTGTGATTTCCAAACATATTTACCAAGTTATTTTGCAGAGGGTAATGGGCGCTAGAGTATGCTATGGAAGGGCAGTTGTCTGTTAAATCTGATGTCTATAGCTTTGTGATTCTTCTTTTGGAACTTATAAGTGGAAGGAAAAGCATAGATTGTAATCTAGAAGAAGAAAAACAGGTCCTTTCAGATTGGGTAAGATATTCTTTTCATTAAATTCTCAATTGATTGCACTGATGTTATCCAGGCCATGTTATTTAGTTTATCTCGAATGTCAAGAGGCAGGGCTCGATTTCTTATGGGTATAGTAATACCAGGCATAATGTTTTTAGTTTTTCTGGAATGTCAAGAGGCAAGGGCTCGATTTCCTGGGTACAGGAATACCAGGCCATACTGTTTTTTTTTTCAACAAAAAAAAGCATAACAGCGTCATTAATAAGTGTTTGATACAGCAGATGGAAAATATCAATCCTCTACAGCTTGCAGACATAGCCATACAACTTACAATCAAAGCCAGTAAAACTATCCATACCCTTCAGACAGATGTCTTAGATTCAAGCACAAATCCAAAAAAAACCCCAAACATCTACAAACAGAAAGGAAAAAAGCCAAAATATACCCCAGATCAAAATTCAAAGGATCATCCAGCACAGAAAGAACCATCCATCAGCATTTCAAAAGACATCTTGGAAAAACAGAGGAGCAGTCCACGTTTAGACAGGGCATCAACCATCCTATTTTGTTCCCTATACACATGAACAAAGGAGATGTCATCAAAAGAAGGAATGATCTGCATGATGTATGCTATCCAGTTGTGAAGGGGGATCCAGAGAGAATTTTGTCCCAACACCCACTCAATGATAGATTTCGAATCCCTAACGATCTTGATAGATCCAAACTCCAGCCATTTCACACATTTAAGGAGCCCCCAAAGTGCCACAATCTCACCAAGTTTTACCTCCCCTGCACATAGAACCATCCATGAAGATTAAAGACACTTCGCTAGAACAAGAGAGCAACACGTTAGACAGGGCATCAACCATCCTATTTTGTTCCCTATACACATGAACAAAGGAGATGTCATCAAAAGAAGGAATGATCTGCATGATGTATGCTATCCAGTTGTGAAGGTGGGATCCAGAGAGAATTTTGTCCTAACACACACCCACTCAATGATAGATTTCGAATCCCCGGCGATCTTGATAGATCCAAACTCTAGCCATTTCACACATTTAAGGAGCCCCCAAAGTGCTACAATCTCAGCCCTGAAGTTTCTACCCTCTCCCGTGCCAGTGAAAATGATTTTCCAGTTCAGGGCTGAGTTTGATGTGTGCCCCACACCCATAGCTGCCACCTTTCTCTGCACCAAAAAAAAAACCCAATGGGAAAAAATCACTTAGATATTTGAAGGAGGCAGATCTCCTGGAGAGTCTAGGCATCGATGGGCCAATCTTCGAATAATGTCCAATAATGTTGATTTCTTTCTAGCTTCTTCCTTACGGCGTTTCCTTTGCAACATTAGGTGCAATTGCTAGTATATGAATTAAACATATATACTTGTACAATTTCATCTAACAAGATTCTTAACCATAGAGATTCATGCCCTCTTTATCTTGAAAATTTTAATTTGTAAATAGATTTTTTTACCAAACCATGGGTCATGGCTTACTAATACCACGATAAAAAAAACCATAACTCACGTTCACATGACACATGTTCATATGTCATTTTTTTCAATTAATTAATTTAATTAAAAGTTTAGAAATTGTATAACTACTTTTGAGATTAATCTCAAACTTTGATTTATGACTATTACAAAGAATGTTCTAGAATTTGTGGATGTTAAATACCTACCATCCACTTAATATTTATTGATAATTAAATTAAAATTATGGAAGTTCTATTCTAAAATAGACACACCTATTAACATAATTAATGTATTGTTTATTACCATATCAATTCCATGTAATTTCTTTAGATAGATGATAATGGTAACTTACAAGGATTTTAAAAAAGAAAAAAACTTAAATCATCTTAACCCTATAAATCTTCTTAACACTACAAGTATACATCCATCTTAGTCATGAATCTAGCAAGACCCGAGAGGGATCAAATCTCTTGAGATGAAAATCTTTTTTATAGTGCAAAACTTTAAAAAAATGCATCTCTCTCTCTAGGTGAATGCATAAAGATGGGTTACACTTTTGGGCCAAATGTGGCAATGAAATTTCAAAATTTCACTCTTTTATTGAGTTGAAGCCCTCAAAATTCATATAAGCATTGATTCAGAGTAAAAATACATATTTTGGAGAATTATGTTGTTGTCCTATTGATATTTTTTGCAAAAAAAATTAGTGTCATATAATCTGTCAATTTTCCATTAAATAAAATGTTTTTCCTTGCAAACTTTTTCACATCTTAAGAGCTATGTGTGTGTTCACGTAGCATAACTTAGTCTAAATTGTGTAATTTTTAATATATATATATATATATATATATATATATATATATATATATATATATGTATGTATGTATGTATGTATACATACATTTATATACATTTTGCAGTGTCGGTTTGTGGTAAACCATAAACCATGTGTGAGAGTGAAGTGGACAGACAATCCTGTAGGCATGGGTTAAGGTCAACCAACAAAACCCCTGGTATGGTTGAGAGTGAGCCGAGAAAACCTTGAGCCTGATTGAGTCGAGTCACCAGTGAGCTCATGTTGGAGGAGCCGGAGAGCTCATGATGAGGAGCACCGTTGAGCCATAGAGCTCATGCTGTGGAGCATCGTGGACCCAGAGAGCCCATGATGCGGATCGCCGAGTGAAGCCAGAGAGCTTCCACCTGTTGAGAGAGAGAGCTCGTGCTTGAAGATCCAGTGAGATCATGCCAGAGAAGTTGGTGAGCCTTAGTGGCTGGAGTGCTCTAGTGGCATATTTGAGGCCCTTGGTGGCTGAGTACCCTTGTTGGCATGTTTGAGGGTAATTCGATAAAACCCAGAGCATGGTAACGGGTAATCCGATAAAACCCACGTTGGAGGGGGATTTGCAGGTACAAGTACATGTATGCAGTGATAATGGTTGACATAACTGTGTATGCGAAGGAAAAATTACGAAACTGGAGGTTGCAACAGTTGGCACCCATGCATTTCGGTGGATGGTTGCTCCTTTATATGGACATTGACATATCCATTTTTGGCATCTTTGACCACAACTAGATTTTGCAGATTGGTATCGAGACAAGTAGTCATTAAGGGGGTGTGGTGGAATATGTAATTCCTACTTGTCTCAATTGTGACTTTCTATGTAAGGATTTTGTTCCTATTCCATGGGATTTAGCTAAATCTATATGTTCCTAGTTTGGTGTGTGGTTGAGATATTCTCTCAACCAAGTGATTATGTGTCTAGGATAGTTTCTGTATATTTAGACAAAACTTCATGTATATATGTAATCCTATTTGATTAATAGAGGAGAGCATGCATGCTCAGATTTTAAGTTATCGAATCAACCATTGTTGCTTAATATTGAATAATCAAACATAAAATTCCAAATAATAATTATATTATTATGTTCAAGTTACCATATCAATTTTTTTAAGGAGTAGCTCTCCAACCAATGGATACTCTTTTTCTCAAAATAAAAAACGTAAATCCAATCATTCATCTTCTTTATTATGAAAATAATTTTTCTAAAAAAAATAAAATAAAATAATATATATATATATAATTAATCAATAATGAAAATCCATTTTCTTCTCTTAAACACCCCTCCCTCCTCATCTCGCCTTCTAACCTAATCCTCACCCCTTTTCCTTTCTTGTTCTCTATTCCTTCCCTTTTTCTCCACCTTGCCTTCTTTTTTACACTCTCTCTTTATAATCTTTATTAAAATTAACCATAATGGTATATATTGATAATATTATATTACTTAATAACTTCATAAAACTTATATACTTTAAAATAAATATTGATAATATTATATTACTTAATAGATTTATAAAATTTATTTACCTTAAAATAAAATAATATTAATTATCAATTTATTTCATTATCAATATTATTATTAATCAATCTTTTCTAATAAAAGCCTATACTACTGAAATATATATAAACTAATTATTAACAATAGTTATTCAAATTTTATGTTTATTATTAATTTTATTATTATTATTATTATTATTATTATTATTTTTATTTTTATTTTGATTTTTTATTATAATAATAATTTTCCTATTATTAGATCTAAGTCTTTTGGGATCTATAATTTACATAAATATATTTCGGATTAATCACCAAATCCTAATAATATGATTAATACAAAAGACATTTGTCTAAAATTTCCTATTTATATTAATAATATTATTATTATAGTATTTTTACTATTATCAATAATATTTTATTGTTTTATAAAAATTATTTGTTTATAATATTACTTAATTCTACTGATATTTATTATTAGCTTTGATCTATTTTATTTCTTGAATATTATTAATAGTATTTTTATTGTATGGATTGATAAATATTTTTTGAGTGAAATTATGGTTTGAGCGAGTTTTGATAGTTAGACTTAGGGTTTGCTCTGGTTCACCCTGTATTAGGGTTTGTTAGGTTGATGACTGAGCGAGACTCGAGGATGAGTGTTAAGGCAGAGGGGGCTTCCCATCCTTTTGAAATGCTATGGTAGGTAAATCTATTCAACTAGGAGATAAAAGGGATCCACTAGGGGGTACCTCTGGATCTTTGCAGTCACCTATTCTAGGTGATAAATGACAAGAAGGCTTAAAAACACCCTAGATTTGTAATACCTTCAAAATTACTGGATGACCATCAAAAGCATATGAGAGACCATATTTCTTTCATATGTAAATTTATTGGAGGTTGACCTACAAAGAGAGAATTGGAGAAATGGATTCAATAGATTTGGAAGCCTAAAGGGGAAGTTGACTTAAGATTGGGGCCAAAGGGTTTCTTCACCGTAATATTTTCGAATCTGGGGGATAAATCTTGAATTTTGAGGGAGGGCCTTATATTTATAATAATGTTGGGATCTATATCAAATATTGGGAATTTTGTTTTATTCCAAATAAAGAGTTTTTAGTGGCACCTGTTTGGGTACAATTGTATTCACTTCTTGTCAATTTTTGGGTTCCAGAAATTATGGAAGGAATTGGGCATGCTTTAGGGTGTTCAGTAAATATTTTGAAGGTCATTAAAAGAGGAAAGACCGTGTCTTATTCTCATTTATGTATGCATATGAATATCTCTCATCCATTGTTGGAATCTATAGAGATGGATTACCAGTGAGGCATATGGAATCAACCACTTAATTACGAACATGTACCTTTCTGGTGTCACACTATCATGAGCATGGTCACTTGTTTAGAGATTGATTGTTGTGAAGGGAAAATAAAACTAGAAATGGAGCACCACGGACTAAGGGTTTCAGCATGGTTATAGCTTGATGACAAAATGAGAGGGGTCAAAATTTTCAACCCTTAAAAAAAAGGGAGGACAATAATTCCTTCTCGGCCTTGGAGGTAATGGAGAAAGACCCAAACATCCCAGAATATACTCCAATGACTGAAAAATATTTGACATCGTCACAAGATAAACAACCCTAGAAGAGGAAATTGGCATAAGAGGCAATCCAAGAGGAAGACTACGACTATTTTGAATTACGAAGAATTGAAGAAGTAGTCCCGCTAAAAAAGAAAGATTTGAACAAGCTTTCAGGAGAAGAACATACCTTGGTTTCTTTATTGAATGATAGGGAAGAACATCACCTAGGGGAATAATCCAAACAAAATTGGGAGCAATATGTAGTAGCCTACATAAATTGGAAGACCAAATAGAGGCAGGCCTCAGGAGAAGGGAAAGGGGCTTGATCCATTCAACCTTTCAAGGAGAAAGCGAAAGATATCCTAATAAAGGATTTGATGAAATATCTCAAAGAGAAAGGGTGAAAACCTAAAAAGGAATCGTTGCAAAGTACAGGGGAGAATTTAGTTAACTCTGGTCAAGTAACTACTACACCACACCACTTTTCAACACATCAAAAACATTATACATGAAGATTTTACCATGGAATATCAGGAGGTTAAATAGAAATGGGAAGAAATGATACCTCAGAGATAGGATTAGGGTAGAGAAACTTGAGGTTGTAATTTTGCAGGAAACTAAAATTATGGGGGATAAATTGCCCACAATTTCTGATAAATGTTGGAAGGGTTGTCAAACCATGACTCGATGCAAAGGGTAGCACAGGTGGCCTTGAAATTTTGTAGAACACTCTAGAGGTGGTTTTCTAAGACTCGATGGCTAGTCCAATAATATTGATGGGGTTGTTGCATTATTAAGGGAAAAGAGAACTTGTCTCTCTATTATTTGTTTATGGTCCCTCTATGGCGGGAGATAAGTTTCAATTATAAGAGAAAAGCTTCCACTAAGAAATTGATTGGAGATTCTATGGATTGATGGTGGGGATTTCGATCTCATCAGATATTTGAAGGAGAAAAAAGGAGGAGTTCGTCGAATGGATTCAGAATCAGCTTCCTTTTACAGATATATAGAGAAACTATAGTTGGTTGATATGCCAACCATTAATGGTCTTCATACTTGGAATAATAAACGAGGAGGAAGACATCAAATAGTAAGTCATTTGGATAGTTTTCTCCTCTCTAAGGAGGTTTTTCATAAATAAATTTTTGTATAATATGTTATTTTACCTTGCCTTCGGTCAAACCACTGGACGATTAGGCTAGAGTTGGATTTGAAGGAAGCCCCACGGAATCGACCCTTACAGTTTGAAAGTTCAGGATTACAGGTGCTTGGTTTTTTTTAACTCTTAAAAAAAGGCAGTTGGAGATTAATGTTTGAGGTAAGACCAAAATGCACATGTTTCAATTAAAGCTTAAGGCTTTAAATATTAGATAAAAGTGTGGAATGAGTAGGACTTTGGTAACATTTTTGAAGATAAGGATATACTTAAAGATCAGATGTGAAGGATTCAACAACACATGAACTTGGAGGAAAGATCCCATGAACTCATAATAGAGGAAGGATTTACTCTCCATAAGCTGTAACAACGACAGAAATAGGAAGAAATCCTTTGGAAATAGAAATATACGGTGCAGTGGCTTAAGTAGGGAGAAAGGAATTCCAATTATTTTCACAATTCTATGATGAAACACTATCCTAATAACGTGATATTCTCTATTATTTGAGCTGATGGGAATAGGAATATCCTCCATCAAGAAATAGAATATGAATTGGTGAGGTATTATCAGGGTATCTTGCTCGATATCTCTCTTAGGAGGAAATCAACTATTAATTTGGTCCTTCAACATATCCCTTGACTTATTAGTAGGGATCAATATCGTTCTTGGAACTGGAAATGGTTTTTATGAATATGCCTGGAATAAGTCACCAGGTCCTGATGGATTTACCTTAGACTTTTTAAAATCATGCTGGGGGTTTATTGGTATATAGATATATGAACTGGTGGAAAAATAGAGACAGACTTAGTTGATATATGATGCTCTTAATGCAACATTTTTCACCCTTATTCTAAAAGTTTGTCATCCAGAGGATCTCGATGGTTTTTTCCCTATTTTCATGTGTAACAAAATCTATAAAGAAATCTCTATGATAATGGTGAATCCCTTGAAGCCCCTACTTCCAAGTTTAATATCCCAAGAACATATTGGCTTTGTGTAGGGTTGGAAAATTAGGTATGGCATAATTACGGCTCGGGAAATTATCATTTCCTTATAGGTTACGAAACGTCCAAGTATGTTGATAAAACTGGATTTGTCTAAGGCCTGTGATCAGATAAGTTGGGACTATTTGTTAAGGGTTTTAACGACTTTTGGATTTTTAGGACGACGGATTTCATGGGTAGGATCTCTAATCTCACATGCCTTCTTCTCTATATTTATTAATGGGTCACCATCATCTACCTTCAATTCCTCAAGAGGTTTGAGGCAAGGTGACCCTCTCTCTCTATTTATTTTCATTTTTTTTATGGAAGGGCTTGGAAGAATGTATAAGAAATAATGTTCTATGGGTCATATCTTTGGTCTACGCCATTTTGGTGAATATTTATCAGTAAATCACCAATAATTTTTTGACAGCATTGTTCTCTTTATACCTCTCACTTTAAAGGAATTGAAAGTATTACAAGACATGTTACAGACTTTTACGGAGGCCTCTGGAAGATTATTAAACAAGGATGAAACCAATGTGTTTTTTTTAACTACCATGAAGTTGTACTGACTTACTTGACTCAAGCATTGGGATTTTTCTGTGTTCAGTTTCCCTCTAAATATATGGGAGTGTCTCTAGTCTTAATTTATAATCCGTTATCAAGTTGGGAAGACATCATAGAGAGAGTTTGATTGAAGATCATCAATTGGACATTTCGGGCCCTTAAATTCGTAGGTAGACTAGTGCTTACCACAACAATGTTGCGGGCATTTCCAAAATATCAAATGTCAATTATGCCAATTATGAAAAAGGTTTGTAATCACCTTGGATCTCTATGGTGTGACTTCCTTTACAGAGGCTCAACTAAAGCACGGTGATGGTCTCTTGTAGGATGGGAAAAATTGACCAGACCCAAATCGACATGTGGAATGGATTTACGTTATCTATAATTAATTACTAAATCTTATGGTATGAACCTATGGCGGCTTTGGGTTAAGTTAGGTCTTGAAATTTGGAAGGATATTTGGCTCAGGAAATATGTGCCCTTGGAAATGCAGCAGGAGCAATTGTGATTTGAACGTTATATTCAAGGATTGGGTATCTGGAATTGGGCGCAGAAATGCAAAGAAATAATAATTAAGTATGCTTTCTAAGATGTAAAAGGAGGGAAGAGAACATATTTATGGGAGGATTCATGGTAGTAGTTTCCCCATTTGGCATAGAAAGATATTTTTCAACCTATTAAAATATTCACTCAAGCTTTGGGTGCAGTAAGTAGCTGAATTTTGGAAACCTCTAGAAGATAACCAGTTAGGGAAATGATGGAAAGATAAAAGTGTCTAACCTCCTACTAAATCCATCTATCCCTAGGAGGATTTTAAAAAAGCACTGGAAGATAGGAAAATTAGGAGTTTTCAAAAGAGAGAGGAATAACCTATTTCTGAGTTTTTTTTAATAACTGAGTTTCCGAGTTTGGAGTTATTAAAAAAACTCAGAAACAAGTTATTCCTATCTCTTCTGAAATCTATTTCACCTGTATGGACTCTCTTTTAAAAAAAATAGGAGTTCACAGTATAATGATATTTTACAATGGGAAATAATATGGCTCTTTCTCTATTAAATAATCCCACTCCTTAACTGTGGGGTTTTCATAAATGGAGAAGGATTTTTTGTGGACCCACAGATTTGGGCAGGCTCATGGTGGAAAAAAATTTCAAAATGTTTATGGTTAATTGCTTGGGGGTATTTTCTCACTTGGGATTGTATTCGTAGAAACGAATATGAGGGACCGTCTTTATGTCACCTTTGTTTTCAGGTGGAAGAGTTAACAGAGCATATTTTTCTCTCCTCTCCTTTTGCAGGAAGAATTTGGGAACTTCTTTCTCGGATATTTGGTTTTAGTCGACCATTTTCACGAGTTTTGAGGGTACTATTGGATCAATGGTATTTTCAAAAATTCAAAAACCTTATCATTTTGTGTGCTTAGTAGTTGGCATTAGGTTTTTTTCTTTTAAAGATATGGACAGAAAAAAATATCAGAGTTTTTGGTACAAAGAGCAGATCAATATCATTCCTAAAAGAGGTGATCCTTTTGAAAATCCTGGAAACTATCCTTGCATATCCTTCGACTATTGATAATTGGTAGGTGAAGGAGTTTGAAGAGTATATTATGAAGAACCTTAATTTGTATCCTTTTATGTCCACTCTCTCTCCATCTCTAGTGCAAGGTTCGCGTAATTCTATAGCAAACTCATATTCTCTTCCCCAAGATCCTTTCTTAAGTTGAGTTTTAATGGGGCCTCCAAAGTAAATCCTGAGTCACTGGAGGTGGAGTGATTTTTTAGATGAAAGGTCCTTGCCATTACGAATCTGTGTGTGGTCATGTGGGATGGAAAGCAATAATTTAGCTAAGTTTTTTCTTGTCTAAAGAGGTTTACATATTCTTGTTAAAGAAGTTTTTCAGTTACTACAAGTTCATGGTGATTCATAGATCGTAATTCAATGTCTCCAAAAGCTATTAAATGGGAAACTTGTTCGCAAAGCGGTGCACAGTTCGCACCTAGATGACATGGTTTCCAATATTTATGACCTACACTGAAGTTTGACTATCTTGTAGCTCAACGTACCCGTTGTGAAGGGAATAGGGTTGTGGTTGCACTAGCTAATTTAGGGTGCCAGTATCAAAACCTTACTTTGGATGAAGAATGGTCAATTTCTTATATGAGGGATGAAGTTTTGTGTATACAACAGTCGGTATAGTATTAAAAATATTCCTGGGATGGAAGTATCCCTAATGGGGTTGAAATTAATGACTCCTATAATGATAGATTATAATTTATTAACATGCTAAGGTTTCTAGTGGATTGTGGGTTGGCAGCCTTCGAAATGTGTGCCATACCCTACACCCGTCTATTCCTTGTTGTCGTGTGGCATAAATTTTGTTCCCAAGGTTGGGGTCACCAACTCCAGTCCCTTCATGTTAAATTCTCAAAGGGAGTTTCGATTGGGAAGAGGCACAATTTTATGTTTCACACTTTTTTTTTATCATTCTGTAGTTGATATGAATCAAGTTTCGTAGGGTGGATTGGACCTTGTCTCAGGAGAACTTGACAAATATTTTTATGAGCTCATTGATAAGAGCATGATCTATGGGAGGAATGTGAGTTTTAATGTGTGTGTCAGGCCTTGTACATTTCCATTCATGGACTTAGCATATTGTGGTATATTCCTTCAAGCGTTGAGTCATAAGACATCATCCTCCTATTATAAATGCATGAGTTTTTTACCATGTTGGTGGCATTGAAACTTTACCTAGGGTGGTGAAGAGGGACTCTCCTCACTGAGCTGCTCTTGGTTCTCATTTATGATATTCTCTATATCTAGGGGATGTGTGTTTCTCCCCTATGGTCAATTTCTCATTAGATTTTTCTCTCTTGCCAAGACGACAGTTATTTGGTCATTTTCCTTCATCTTAGGGAGTATTGATGGGGGTTAATGTTTTTCATATTGTTTCTTCATAACATAGGGACTGGTCTAGCCTTTTAATTGGTTTTTTTTCTACCGACCTCAATGCTCCAAGGTACTAAATCCACATTATTTCTTTTAATTGTCCAATGTTAGTTTGTGGGGTCGGGTATCTAGGCACTTTCTCTATCTAGTTTTAAAGACGATAATTTTCCTTCCTTTTTCATAAGGAATTATAGCTTTTAGGTCTCCTTTTTCACTTGTATCATTCAAATTGGGGTTCATTATTTTTTTGGGTTTTGGGGTGTATTAAATTTCTAGGGTCAATCCTTATTTCACATCACTCGAAAGGTCTCAAAATTTTTTACTGTGGTTTGCTTGACCTTTCGATGGGTGCTCCATAGTTTCACACCACTAGTAAAATCTATTTAAAATGGATCTTAGTCATAGGTAGTCAGGCTAATATCCAATGTTCCACTAAATTTATCATAGTATTTAGCTTCAGAGACAATATTATCTTGGTTGCGACAATTTTTCTTGAGTAGAGAGTCCATCTCCTTGTTTTTCCTCTTGGGGTTTGTGTTTATTTGTTGTGTGAATTTTACTTGTTTCCTTATGTTATAGTGGACCCTTGGCAGAGAATTACAAGCCACAGAGGAGGCACACATGGTTCATCATCTCATCATCGCGGATTGTTTGGGTGGGAGTCTATGGCGAACTATTTTTACTTTGTCCCTCCTAAAGTTAGGATGGAAATTCTCCACCTAAAGTTGAATGAGTTTGGAGATTGGTCATATTTCTATTATTTAGAGGTAGGAGGCATGAGCCTCAAATTCATACCACACTCCTTGAATTAATCCTACATTAATCCATAGTCCTTAGTCCACAGTAAATTGTCCCTCACTACTCTGCTAGTATCCATGCACTAGTTCTCATATATCCTCAACACTGGTTCTCCTCGGAACTGGTATTACAGCCTTGTATTCCCCCCATCCATGACACCGGACTGCACTCCTCCTCCAAACTCCTTCACTGCACGCTGCTCGGACTGTGACTACTCCTCCCTTGGCACAAATTCATGGTATCAGAGAAAATTGTTGTCTTTGGTCGACATCTGCCAGTAAGGACACTCCATTCATATATTTGATGGAAAGGTTGAGGTTAGAAAAGCATCATATCACTCACTTTTCATGATGGGGAAATAAGAAGAAAGACTTATGAAGCTGCAAGGTACCTCTGCTCATGCACAAAACTTTGCATACAATTCTCACTATCATGGAGGTACATTTCCATCTAGTCTTTTATGGCATGCTAAATTTGGACACTTGAACTATGAAAACCTTCGATTGTTGAAGAAAAATGGTGTTACTAGTTTGCCTACAATTCCTAGGAAATGTAAGCAATTGATGATTGTATTCTATGAAAGTGTAACAAACAGTCTATGATTCACATTCCAAATCACATAGAAAAAGTGGACTCATTCATTCATATTTATGTGTCCCAATGCATGTTCCTTATGAAAATTGCAATAAATATATGATGACATTTATTTATGACTACACCAGAATGTGTTGGGTTTATTTATTGAAGAACAAATATGATGTTTATCAAACATTCAAGAACTTTCATGCATGGATATAAAATGATTCACAATCTCATCTTGGCTCTATTTGCACTGATAATGGAAAATAATACACTTCAAATGAATTTGAAAACTATCATCTCCAACATGGGATAAAACATCAAACAACTATGCCTTATAATCCCCATAGAAAAAATTAGCTGAATGAATGAACATGACAACTTTAAATATGGTACATTCCATGATGCTTTTCAAGAATATAAAATTGATGTTTTGGGATGATGCATTTCTATGTGCTATGTATATAAAGAATAAGTGTCCATATGATTTTATCAGAAAAAAGGCTCCTTATGCAATGTGGTATGGCCACATTCCTTTGGTGAAGCATCTCAGGGTATTTGGTTCCACCTCTTATGCCTTGATACCTAAGGAACACAGAAACAAACTTGGTGCAAGGAGTCGTAAGTGTATCTTCTTGGGGTATTCAAATACCTCTAAAACATAGCGTCTTTATGATGAATTTAATAAGAATTTGTAGTATCTAGAGATGTCTTCTTTCTTGAATCTTCCAAGGCTAACAATGTTGTTGAGTGACATATTGATCACTTGGATATATTTAGACATGCAAAGTATTTTCAAGAATTTGAAAATCAGATTCCACATATTGAAGGGGGGATTCCTATACTGGATCAATATGTGGAATCTTCTTCTGAAGCACTCTCTCCCGCACATGAAGCTCCAGCCATAGATGACACTTTGAGTGATGTGATTGACAAAATTGGGAGACTAAATATTGATTCAGCCCCAACTCATTCAATTGAGCAGCTTGGGCCATCTCAGAAAGGTCCTCCAAAATGATTGACACAGATACTTGAAAATGTTCATCCTGATGAGGTTGGAAAGACAGGAACAAGAAGTTCCACCAAGAAAAATGGAGGTAATGTAGATGATTCTGATTCACACATTGATATGGATGTTTATTGTTATTGTGAACTAAATTTGTCTATAGATTTTGAACCGAATTCATTCAAAGTAATTTTCTTCTCATGATGAATGGAAAGAAGCAATGCAGAAGGAATATGATGCCTTGATAAAGAATGGCACCTGGAAGCTAGTTGATCCTCAATTGGGAACCAAACCAATGGGCCACAATTGTATTGAGAAGCACAAATGTAGGCTTGTGGAAAAAAAAATTTCACAAAAAGAAGGGGTCGACTATGAGGAGACTTTTCTGCCATGGTAAAATGGGATACCATTCAGACACTATTTTCCTTGGCAGCTTAGAACGATTTGAAATTACATCAAATGGATGTAAAAACTACTTTATTTAATGGAGAGATGAAAGAAAATATTTTTGTGTCCTAGCTGGAAAGATTTTTTGTGAAGGTCCAAGAACAAAAAGTATGCAAACTTGTAAAATCCTTGTATGGCCTCAAGGAAGCACCACAAGCCTAGTATGAGAATTTAACTAAGAATATTTTGAAACTCAACTTAAAACATTATGATCTTGATGATGCAACTTTATTTTTCAAGAAAGTTGGCAAAACAGTTGTATATCTTGTGGTATATGTAGATGATCTTTTGATGACAGAGAACAATGAAAGCTACATTACATACATAAAGAAGGAATTGAGGAAATGTTTTGAAATGACTGATTTGGGCTATGTTCAATACTATCTTGGTATTGAAGTAACTCAACATTCGAATTTTATATTCCTCTCTCAGAAGAATTACATTGGAGATATGTTGAACAGGTTTGGCATGGCTCAGTGAAATCCTTTGAATAATCCAATGAAACATAACTTGACACTCACATCCATTGAAGGAAAATAATTTGAGCATGCAACAAAATATAGAAATATTGTAGGAAGTCTCAACTACCTGACTACTACTAGACCAAGCATTTCATTTGTTGTTGGAATCCTCTCCAGGTTTATGAAAATTCCTTGTGAGGGACATTGGTTTGATGCAAAAAGAGTTGTAAAGTACTTGAAGGGGACTCAAGACTTTGGACTTGAGTATACACAGGTGGGTGACTTCATATTTATTGGATACTCTGATTCAGAGTTCGATGGAGTCAAAGAAACTAGGGTATCTACTTTGGGTTATGATATGAGTCTTAGATCAAGAGTTGTCTCTTGGAGATCACACAAAAAATCAATTCCATCATATTCCACATCCGAGGCAGAATATGTGGAAGAAAATGAAGCAACAAAGGAAATTGTGTGGCTCAGGAAAATTCTAAAATATTTGCAGAAGAAATAAGTTCATTCAAATCCTCTCATAATTGAAAACAATTCTGCAATAATTTTGTCCAACAACCCAAAGTTTCATGATCGAATGAATCACATAAATACAAAATACCATCTGAGGCTAAGACAATCCATCTACGCCATTGTTCCACAAATGAGAATATTGCTGACATCTTCACCAAAGCGCTCGGAAGAGAAAAGTTAGAAACATTTAAAACAATGCTTGGACTCACCAACATCCCTTCAAACTAAGGGGGGGGAATGTTGACACATAATCCTTGGAATTGGGTGAATATGTAAAATAATGTAAATAGAAAATAAGGAGAGCTGGAATATGACGTGAAATTGGGAGATGAAGCCCAAGAGTCTCTCCCTCCATGTATATATTTATTAGAACCCTTAATGCAAAATCACAATTTGCATTGTGGAGTTACCTCTTGTCCTGATAGGTGCACTAGATAATTTGGGGTGCCAATATCAAAATCTTAATTTGGATGAAGAATGGTCGGTTTCTTATATGAGGGATGAATTTTTGTGTATACAATAGTGGGTATATTATTATAAATCTTCCTGTGATTACAGTATCCCTAATGGGGGTGAGATTAATGACTCATGTAATGACATATTATAATTTATTATCATGCTAAGGGTGTGAGTGGAGCATGGCTTTGCAACCTTTGAAATGTGTGCCACACCCTACACCTATCCATTCCTTGTTGTCGCGTGGCATAAGTTTTGTTCCTAAGGTTGGAGTCACCAACCCTGGTCCCTTCATGTTAAATGCTCGAAGGGACTTACAACTAGGAAGAGACACAATTTTATGTTTTGCATTCTTTTTTATCATTCTCCATTTCATATGAATAAGGTTTCATAGGGTGGATTGGACCTTGTCTCGGGAGAACCTGACAAATAGTTTTGTGAGCTATTTGATGAAAGCATGATCTATGGGAGGAATGTGGGTTTTAAAGTGTGTGTTAGGCCTTACACATTTCCATTCATGGACCTATAATATCGTGGTAAATTCTGTAATATTCCCAAATTTTCACATGATATTTGGAATATTAGAGTTCTTAAATTTCTTAATTAATTAAGTAAATAAAAGGGTGGAGGGACCCATAATCCTCAAAGATGAATAAGATACACTTTTGATGTGTGAATGTGGACTATTTAGACATAGATATACATAATGGAGTAGTGGAGGAGCTAATAATGTGAATGGAGTGGAGATCATGTCTCATTAATGAGATAGATCATGGAGGTTGAAGCAGTCAACTGAGATCATGGAGGGAATCTAATGTAAGATCATAGAGCATTCATGATGAAGTGATGAAGGAAGTAGTGAAATTAATGCACACATGATGGAGAGGGTGTACATTTCATGTAGACATGATGGAGGACTTGGAGAGACAACACAATCAAACATTGAGGATTATGTCCACATGCACGGCGTAGTTTAGAGGTGCGCCAAGGCATGGGAAGGCTCATATACTATATAAAGGAGATGAAGGCAACATGGGATGGATGCTTTTTATTATTCTTTTGGAGATATATTTAGATATGGAATTGTAAATTGACATTCCATGAATTATTATGTTGTTTAGCTAAGTCTGTAGTGTTATTTAGCACAAGGTGTTCCTGAGCGGGAATCCCACCTCTTCCCTTGAGTTATCTCTAAGGAAGAGGGTTGTACTACATTAATTATCAGGCATTGGTGCCACACCATTTCCACTCTCTGTAGAATACATACTTTCAGGAATTTCACAATTTCTGAAGATCAGTTTGGGAGGAGGAGGTTGTCTTTAGTATTTTAGATGGAGAACCAGTGAAGGATTATTCCTATCACTTTGGGATTCAATATTAACAATCCCAGAGCCTCATTTCAAATCTAGCATCAAGACAAAAATTATTTTCCTCCTATCAGCAACAATTCCATCAAGGATTTCTCAGTCCATCATTGCAGATCCAAAGGAGGAAGGAAGTTGCTAGCATTTCAGCTAGTAATCTTATGAGGAATCATCCCCTCACCTTGCCATTAATGTTTCCATCAGTCTGGAGCTTATTGTAGCATATTTCAGCAGGCATAGAGTCTCTCCCTCTAGTACAATGAATTTTTTGTATCAGTTTCATGTTCAATTTCCGCAACTTGAAGGAGGAGGAACAAGAGACAAGATCTCAAGCTCCTAGCTTGTAGATCTGAAGGAGGGATCAAACCTCAAAGCTTAGATATGTTTGTATAACATACTATAGTCATCTTTGGATCAAATCTAGCTTCAGGTCTGCATAACCCATCAGTCAAAGGATCAAACCCTAAGAGGGTGATTTTTCAAAGTTATAGATTTGGAAAATCCTTTCTAGGTTATCTTGGGTTTCCATCACATTGGCCAGATCTTAAATCTTGGCATCATTAGATCTCCTGAGCTCCATAAATCTGCATTTCCCTTTGCAACAGTTATATGTACATCATCAACAAAAGGGACAATGCATTTTTTCTTCCTGTAGCTCACCAATTACGCAATGCTAGTTGTAGCATGTTTGCAGGGTCATTCTAGGCCACTTCTTTGGCTAGAGTGCCTCTATTTTCTCACTGTTGTAACTGTAATCTTCTCCACATAATAAAATGGCTCAACTTCTCTTCATATTCTGATGTTTTATTTAGATTTATTGTTTGCTTTTTTGTAGTTCTTATATTGTGTTTTAGTATTGCTGCATTCTCCCCTTTTGGGATATTATAGTTGTATCAGAGCATGATCTTTGGCTCAGCTTGTGGACTGTTGGCGAAAATTCAGGTCTCGCGGACAAGACCCAGGTTCAAGGGTTGTGGCCAACAAGGGGTCCGGTGCAGTCTAGGAACACGCCGGCATTTTCACCCCGCTCTTGGAGAGCAGTGCGTCTCACCCGAGGCGTGGCGCGACCACATGCATAAGGGGATGAGATCACTGGTAAGGAATAAACCCGCAACCAAAGAAAGAAAGTGCATCCATTTCATATACCAAATTACACATGCAAGATCACTTACTAAGTATCCAGACAGTCGCAACTTAAAATTTTAAATCAGTGTAAACACATTACAGCACATGAACAACTTATTGAGACAGCAATCTTCCCTTATATTATTCTTCTGGCCGAACACATGATTACATAGCTTTCTCTCTGATAACTCACAAGTCTGATACAGATGGATTTTAGAACAGAAAGGAAGAACATAGAAAGTAAGAAACCATAGGAAGAACAAGCATGATTCTTCCGCAGCTGCTCTGCGCGTCCTTCCCTGTTCCGCTCCTCGCGACTTCTCTCGTATCCATTCAACCTTCAACAACCTTTCTTTTCAGCCGGGTGATCGTTATTTATTCACCCGCTCCTCGCGACTGACAGCTTCTCTGTGTCTTCACTCTGGCTTTTCCCATCTTCTCTTTTGATGTCTGCGTGTTCTACTTTCTGTTTTCTGCTGTGTTTCTTTCATCTGCACTTATCTCTGTTCGATCTCCAGCTATCGAGTGCTTCCGCGCCACCTTGGTAGCTCCGCAACTCCTGGTAGTTGCGGCGCGGTCGCGGTTGCCATGTGTATTTACTATGCAACTCAAAAAGGGTCAAAACTCAAAATGTCTTGGCCGAGATGTCAAAACTAAACAAAACAAGGGCCCCAACAGGCCCCGACCACAATTCTTTGACTCGTCCGCGAGTCAATCACAAATAACAGTTTCTATTTCCATTGCCCCGCTGGCACCCGTACTCTGGTCTACTGTGCCTTCCCCCTGCGCCCTTTCCTGCTGTGCTCCGCCACTTGCTGGTTCAAACAAGGGCCCCAACTCCGGGACCCGGCGGAGCGCTGAATCTCTAAGCTCTGTGAAGGCCGCCACCGCTTGCTGCCATTCCTGCATCAGCAAGTCGGCCTCTTGAGAGATTCGGTTGGTGGCGGCTTCGTCTATGGGCGTCGGGGCAGCCCCGAACAACGTGGCGAGCTGGTCCGCGGCCTTGGCATCCAATTGGTGCATAGCGTCAGTATGGGTGCGAAGGGGTGGACGAATCTCCCGGATGATGTGTTTGGCCGCTGCTGATTCGACCTCAGTCTGCTGCATGTGAAGTTCCAGCTCGTCCGACTGGGCGTAGAGCTGATCTAACCTTGCAGGGTCTGTGGTCGCCTGAATGTCCCGGGCAATCTGTTGCAGCTGGGCAGCGATGGGCTGCGTCTTGACAATTAACGCGAGTGAGCACTCCTGCAAACTGCGCAGAAGGGCAGAAGCCGCGGCTGCAGTGGAATGGAGAGTTGCTTGTAGACTAACTGCCTGCGTCTGTTTGGCAGTTACCTGTCCTGAATGGTCACTGGGTGAATCTGGAAGGGTAGGCCGTGCGGCTAACGCTGCTTGTAACTCCTGGTTCTCCCTGCAAACAATAGTAAAAACTTCCCTGAGGTGATGAGCCTGTAGTGCGATAGTGTCCTCCTCGATTCTGGTGGGAAGTGGAGCATGGTGAGCCCGTGTAGCGGGCCATACGCTGGAGATCGCTTGGATAGCAATGTTGACTTGCTCCTCGAGGTTGGTCTTCTCCCGCAGCAACTGATTGCGCTGTTCAGTAAGCGCCATGATCTGATTCCGCTGCTCGGTGCACCGCCGCTGTAGCTCTATGTGAATCTGCTCGGCCTTGAGGGCCGCCCGCTGAATTAGCAGGTACAGCTGTGCTGGACTCAAATGCTCTGCATTTGTTGTGCCGGGTGCACCCTGCTCTGGCGTCTGTTCCTGCGAATATTGGCCCATGGCCGTTGGTCGGCCTGAAGTCTCCGGAGGATGGATCGGCGTCTGCTGCTGCACCAAAGTGGCCATATCAGGCTCCGGCCGGTCCTGCTGCGTGGTCTGCTCTGTGGAAGGGGCGGCCGAATCAGCCCCAAATGTGGCTGGCTGGACAGATATAGTGGGAAGAGGATCCTGGGACGTGGCCACGGGGTCAACCGGTGGTACCACGGCTGCAGTACTGGAGGTGACCTCCACCCCGTGGTCACCGCCGAAAAGTTCCCAGATCAAAGAATCTGACACAGTGGCTGAGGAGTTGGACAGATTGGGGGAGGTGGCATGTGGTCGGCTGGTGGAGGGGGCGGTGGATGGAGTGAAAGAGGTGGGAGGGAGACGAAGGTTGAGGAAATATGCCGGATCAATCAGCGGTTCCGCCAGAATCAAAGTTGCCGTGGGCGGAGTGGCTGGTGGATCATCCTCCGTAAGATCCACCACTGGTTCTGCGGCCGTAGTGCGGGCCCTCTTGGATGGAGGTGGGTCGGCGGAATCGGGTTCGGGGCCCGGTTCACCCATCGGTGTGATGAGGGGGGTGGCAGAAGTGAACAGGTTAGTGGGAATGGGGGAAATGAGGGGGGCGGTATTGGAGAGACCACGGGACCGATTAATACGAAATTCAGTAAAAGAAGGAAATATAGGGGCACCACTGGAAACAACCTGGGTTTCCACGTTGAGTCGACGTGCCTGGTCGTTGAAATGCTCGACGATGGGGACCAGCGATTCAGGCAGGTCCGATGCTGTCCCAGCTGCATCTGGTGTTGTCACCGCCGCAACTTGTGAAGATCCCCCTGCGCCGGTCGTGGCAGGCTGCTGTGCGGCCCTCATCCCCTCAAAATTGTAGCGGATGACGCCGTCGCGGACGTGCTGGACAACCCCCGGCCACGCAGAGACCTCCCTGTGGAAAACGTTGTCATTCAGCTGGAAGCGAAGGGGCGCCATATGAAAGGTGTGGTGCGGTACGCAAGTTGGCCGGATGAAAGTGTGGCTGTGGCTGACTCCAAACCACACCTGTTCACTGTATTCATCCAACAGGTGCCAGGGCACCCGTTGCTGGTAAGTGACCACATCGGTCATCATCCCATACCATGCCCGGAACGCCTCTGCGTTCACCTGCTTGCTGCTGGGGTCCATGGACACCTGCCAGGGGGAATATTTCATCGCGAGCGGCTGGCTCACGGTGATCTCCGCCGGTGTTCGGATAGGGGGAAGGTGCCATTTCCACATGGCGAACGCTAAGATCAAGTACCCGTAAATGAAACTGGTAGTCCGCTTGTAGTTGTCTTCGCAAGCCGCGAAGAGTTCCTTCAACACAAACGAGCTCCAATTCAACCTGGCTCCCTGGACGCAATGCTCTGCAATGGAAATTGTGTCCAGAGTGCACTCTCCCTTCGTGTAGTGGCACATGGTCTTGCTAGCGATCAGGTAGCAAGCGAACCGGATTTCTGGTACGTTTATCAATTCCATTTTGGCACCTTTACCACCCCTGTGAGTGCCATACTTGGTGTAGAGGTCCGCGTCAGCCGACTTTCGGGCGCGCTTGGAGGATGTCTGGCCCGCAGTGGAGACATCTGCACCAGTTTGAGATAGCCCCGTAAGCCGATTAATGTCTGCGGCATGTATTGGAATTTCTTCATTAAGCCACAGGGACTCGTTCTGCACCCGACTGAGGAGGAACCGGGTACATTGCAGAGCTGGTCCTGTAGTTCCAAAGACGGGAAGACTTCTCAAATTCATCAAAGTCGACTGCTGTAGGCCCCGGAATTCTGAACGCATCCGACTGTTGGAGCTGCTCCCGGGCGTGTAATGGTGCTCCATGTATATTTGCCAATGGAGGTGGGGAAACTCAGCCGGGTCGGACAAGTTGGCGTCCATACATGGTGCATTGTCATACTTGCCGACCAGCGACTCTACACGGTGAATTCTGCTATCTAACGCTGGTTCAGGGACTGAGAGGAGAGCTCTCGGCATCTTGGCGCGCCGCTGATAGACTTGGACGATTCTTCTGTAACTTCCTTCGAGGTGCTGTGTGCTCTGATACTGCGAATGCTCCGGAGTCGCTGCAACTTCCAAATTGAACTGGTCCGTCATCCTTGTGCTGATAGCCTTCATGCAAATTGGGCCATCTACTGGCACGCGCGGAGTTGATGAGACTCCATAACGGCAATTAATTCTTGCTATATTTCTTGCCTGCGATAATCGTGCGATCAATCGCAGGCCTGTGTGTAATCTGACAGTTGCTGACGGCGTCATGGGGAGATGGGTGGACTCGACGGCTGAGGGAACTGCGGGTGATGGCAAATGATTACGGTATGATTACTGTCTATTAAGGGAATTTATGACCAAATCTGAGCGATCCTACGGACTGACAAAAGGACTGACGGATATGACCTGGACTGACACTGGCACGAGGATGGATCCTATGTGAACGACATGCTGGACTGGCGCGGTGACATGATGGACTGGCGCTGCGACACGCTGGACTGGCCAGCCCCGACCACAGTCGGTTGAGGTATGGTTACCGCAACTGACTGTTTATTTGACTGATTGCAAATGAACGGAAAAGACTACCTACGCTCATCCCGGTTGCAGGAGAGTTATTCAACTACGCTACTCTACGGGTTCTCTCGGTTGCGAGAGTTATTAATGAAAAGTGAGAAGGTACCTACTCCTGGTAGGGTTTCAGGCGTGCGCCATTCACCCACCCAGGAAGAACTGTACCGTCCAGCTGTGCCAGCCGAACGGCGCCTGAGTCGCGGATCTCGATGACAAAATACGGTCCCAACCAGTGCATCTGGAGCTTGCCTGGAAATTTCTGGAACCGGCTGTCGTACAAAAGAACTTTGCCGCCAACTTGGAAAGCTTTAGTTTTGATGTGGCGGTCGTGCCACACTTTCTGCCGGGCCTTCTCAACCCTCTGGTGGAATTCTGCGAGGAATCGAGCCTCATCCAGCTCCTGTAGCTCCTGGAGGCGTTCCCGAAGTGACGCCTCTTCTGAGAAGTGAAAGGACGTTGCGATCAAAAGGCTGGGTACGGTGAACTCGGCGAGAATCACAGCTTCCCGGCCATACACCAGCTGGAATGGCGTCTGGTTGGTCAAACGTTTTACCGTGGTCCGGTAAGCCCATAATGTCGCTGGTAGCCGCTCATCCCAGTCGTCCCGCTGAGCGTTGCAGATTTTAGTCAATCCCTTTTCAAGAATCTTATTGAAGGCTTCCACCGTACCATTGTCCTGCGGGTGGTATGGGCTGCTTTTATGATGCTGAATCATAAATGTGTCCAGTAGTGACTTGACCGTGGCATTAATGAAATGTGTACCCTGATCGCTGGTTAGGCTCCGTGGGCAACCAAAGCGGCTGATAATGTGTTCGAAAATGAACCGGGCAGCGGTTTCTGCCGAGCAGTCGCGTACCGCTGCTGCCTCAGCCCACCGTGTGAGGTAATCCATTGCGGTAATGATGTACCAGGCTTTGGAATGGCGAGCGATGGGTGCGATGGGGCCTACGAAATCAACAGCCCACTTTTCGAACGGCCGCAACACATGCACTGGGTGTAGCGGGAGCTCGTCCCTGTGCGAGGGCCTTCCCGTCCGCTGGCAGACATCGCAACGCTTCACATAGGCCTTACAGTCTGCATGTACCGTCGGCCACCACAGGCCTGCTTGAAGCACCTTCCTCGCGGTAGGTTTTGCACCCACATGCCCTCCCGCAACACCACTATGACATTCCCACATCACTGTTTCACGTTCATGGTCAAGAACGCACCTGCGCAACACCTCATCCAGCCCCAATTTGTACAGCTGCCCCGCGATCAATTGATAGTCGGCCGCCCGGACAACCAAGTGGCATTTCTGAAGCGGGGTGTACTCCTGAGGGCATTGTCCCGTAGTCAGATAAGTGGCAATGTCAGCCAGGTAATCTGGTACGGCTTCTATTCGGAAGAGGTCAGCATCCGGCAGCTGATCGTCCAACGGACCTTCATTCTCTCCCGTCTCCAACCTGGATAAGTGATCGGGACCAACATTCAACCTGCCAGGCTTGACAATCACCTCAAACGTGAACTCCTGAAAAAGTAGAAGCCATCGACAGATTCTTCCTTCCAACACAGGCTTATTGACCAGATATTTCAATGCAGAATGGTCCGTAAAAAATGTGAATTTGCCGCCCAGAAGATAGTGGCGGAACTTCTGGAGAGAGTACACCATCGCCAACACCTCCCGCTCGGTCGTGGTGTAATTCTTCTCCGCATTCGATAACCGTCGGCTGGCGAAGTATACCGGGTGGTCAACTGTCGTTTCCCCGGGTTGCGCCAATACAGCTCCAAGTGCAATTCCGGACGCATCAATGTGCACATGGAACTGCTTATCCCAGTCGAGATGAACAAGTATGGGTGTCGTCGCCATCTTCTCCTTCAATGTGTCGAGTGCCCTCCTGCACTCCGCCGTCCACTCAAATGCTTCTGACTTCCGCAACAGTTTCTCCAGAGGGGCAGTGATTTTGGCGTAGTTGCGGATAAACCGCCTGTAGTATCCTATGTGCCCGAGCAGTGCCCGCAACTGCTTCACGTTCTCGGGGGCCTCCATGTGGACGATGACCGCGACCTTGGCAGGATCAACGCAGACCCCTTGCTTGCACACCACGCGACCCAAGAGTGTGCCGAATGGTACTGCAAAAATACATTTCTTCAAGTTCAAGGAAATCTGCAGCTGGCGACACCGGTCGAACATGACACGCAACAGAGAGGCGTGTTTCTTCAGCAGGCTGTAAACAGTCCAGTCGTCCATGTAGAATTCCAGGAACTTGTGAATGTATTCCCAGAAAGTAGCAATGACAATCCGGGAAAACACAGCCGGTGCGTTCTTCAGACCAAACGGCATAACGTGGTATGCGAATGATCCCCACTCAGTGGTGAATGTCGTCTTTGCTTTTTCTTCCTCGGCGATGCGCACCTGATGGTAGCCCGAAAACCCATCAGTGAAGGAATAAGCTTCGTTTCCCGCGACATGATCTAGAACTTCATCGCTGAAGGGAGTGGGAAACGGGTCGTGGATGCAAGCATTATTCAAGCTCCGATAGTCTACACAGACCCGGATCTCCCCTTTGTCCTTCTTGTTTTGGATGACAATCGGACTCACCCATTCCGCTTCTTCTACTGGAAAGATGAGATCTGCAGCCAGCATTTTGTCAATCTCCATCTTGACCTTCTCTTTGATACGTGGATTCAACCGGTAGGGTCAGTGCTTCACCGGCCTGGCCCTCGGTTTCAGTGTGATGCGCATCTCGCCCAGATCCCCCTTGATCCCCTTCAGGTCCGCAACCGATGATGGGAACAAATCTTCATATTCTCGGAGGAGGCTGAAAATTTCTTTAGTCGTCTCCTCGTCCCAGTAATCCCCCACCATTGCGAGCTTGGGTTTCTCGTCCATTCCAATGTTCAGCTTCTTTGTCTTTAGGGGCTGCAAATGGACTCCTTCTGTCGTCGGCTCGTCGTGGATGCTCCGCTCGCCCTCCTTTTCGTCAAAATAGAGATGCCTAAGGTCCTCCAAACTATCATCCTCTGGATCGCCGTCAATTCGTTGGCAAACCAATTCGCGCCTGACCTCCGGGCGTGACGCCACCGGGCCCTCATCGGGCTCAGGGTGGCGGAAAAACAGAACCTCCTTGACGGCTTGTAGCGCCTAAGATTCCTGCACCGTCTCCCCTTCGAACGAGAAGCTCTGGACGAACTTTTCCGCGACTGCTTGCCAGGAGCGGGTTCCCCGTTTCCGCTCTTCCTCCAGGTACCAGGCCTGGGGAATTCTACCCAGGGAGTGGACAAACCTGTGGACCCACAACTCCTCAGGGTACCTGGCGCTACGCCACTGTTCCTCGCACGCCCGCAAATGCTGTCGCGGGTCGGAAGCTCCATGATGTTTAAGTGTAATGCAGGGCCCTTCATCCTCTTTGAAACGTGCCCGCAGAGCATCCGCCACACGCTCCCATCGCAACAGAGTGTTGCGGTGATTGTTCTAGCATCGTCCCAATGTTGACTTCAAGGCCACATCCAAAAGTGGTATCCGACTTTCCTCTGGGACCCGGTCTTCCACCTTGGCAATAAAAGTATTCACTGCTTGCATGTTTGATAATGTGGGGTATCCGCGGATCTCAGTCCCTATCCACCGGACTTGAGCAATGGAGGCACATCTCCGCGTGGTGGTCTCATACCCCCCTTGCTGCCAGTCTTCCCACACGAGCTCGGATCCGAGCTCCGAGCTCTGCACACTCCGCCAACTGATAGAGCCAGTTGCGGTCGGGTTAATATAATCGTCCCGCTTCCCTGCAGTCATCTGATAGAGATGGTCCATTATCTGAGCATCCTCCCGACTGTCCACTGTTTCTGTATATTGCGGACCCTGATACGGGTCGAGAGGCTGAGTGACCCGTACCTCCCCATCCTCAAAAATCATCAGCTCCTTCTTGAGGTCGATGATGGCATAATTCTCAAAAGCCCAATCAATGCCAAGTAAGGCAGGGTAGGGATCCTTGTCGCCCATGATATCAATAACCTCGAAATCAGTATAGGTCTTCACCCCTGCAACATCAACCTCGACACCCACGAGTCGGCCGATTGGAAAAATGCAGTACTGGTTCACCATCCTGAGTTGGATTGGCGAGTGGGCTAGCCGTGGCCTTCCAAGAGCCTCCCATGTCTTTCGCGGCAGTATATTGACGTCGGACCCTAAGTCCAACATGGTGTCGCTGATTTGGAACCCTGCGACCTGCGTGTTAAGCCGAAATTCCTTGCCTGTTCGGTGCTTGTTCCGCTTGACACGTTGCACGTATTGAGGGACGTATTGAGGGCTAGCGTCCGCTTGATCTCTAGGTTTTGCGCGCCCCTGCAGCGCTCCATCCAAAGTATGCTTGAGCTGCTGCCGCAGCACAGCGTTATCAACAATCCTGAGGAATAGCCGGAGCCAATCCTCGACCACAGTATCTGCAACGTTCTTCGCCCCGGATTCTAGCTGCCTGGGCTCCTCCAACCTTCCCTCGTTGCGCAACTGGGCGAATGCCTCAACCGCCTCCTGGAAATACTTCTTCTGAACTTCGGGCCTGATCAACTTCTTTGGGGATGCCGGCCGAACCGCTCGTGCTGGCTCCTTCTCGTGGGCATCCTCTCCAGTCTTCCTTCCACCCCGCGTTACTATCGCGACGTTCTGCATGTCAGGGGTTGCGGCCCCCCGCGGTTCTGAGTTTATCAGATTCGGTCCCCTCTGCCGCACCCGTTCTTCCCACTTCTTGATGAGCTCCGGACAGTCTTCCGTAGCATGGGCGTTGACCCTGCACTGGGAACACCAAGGTCGTCGCGGAAGGGGACACTCTCAAGCCACATGACCCTCCTAGTCACAGTTGTAGCATTTGACCGGACCGCGTCCGCCTGTTCGGCCTCCCCCCATGCCGCCACCTCTTCCCCTTGGAGCCTCGTTCACCCTGTACGAGGGACGATCCAATCGATCCGCAAGTGCGTCAAGCGCCCTGCACTGCTCAGTGTTGTGGGTCGTAGACACACAGAATTCGCAGTATACATTATTCGGGACCATGGAGTACTTCTGTAATATCGGGCACATCCGAGGAGGATGCCCCATCGTCCGACAAATCTCACAGTACTCTGTGGTGGAGGACCCCGGTTGCAGTTGGAACGCCGCAAAGGTCTGTTGCGGCTGGTAGACTCCCTGCGGGTTCATCCCCGCACCACCCCCTTGTGGTGGACCTCCCTGGATAGATGCGACCGAGGGTCCTGCTCCTGCGCCGCGCAACCAAGGACATTCGGTTGCGACGTGGCCCTCAACCAGACAATGTGTACACCAAACATTCGGTCGCGCTGGCCTCACCGGCTGAAGTTCCTTGAGCTTTTCGGTCAAGCTGGTGATCTGGTGTTGCAACCCTACCAAAGAAGGGTCTTGCGGGGCCACCACCCCCCGATATTCCTGGGGGTAGCCCGCCATGGCTTCAATCTTCATGGCTTGCTCCAAAGCGTCCTACAGATTATCAATCTTCTGCTGAGTAAGAGGGGTTCGTGTCAAGGGGAGCAGAGCCTTGATGAACCAGTCCCTCTGGTGGTTTGGATCGATCGGGTAGCTCAGTTTCCCGATCGCATCCTTGAATCGCCGCATCAACTCCCACGCAGTCTCACCTTCCTTCTGCTTAATTTCCCACAGCTCTGACAGGACCTGCTGGTCTATCTGGGGAAGCTTGAATTCGCGGACAAAATCCCGCTTCACGTCCGCGATTACAGGGTTAGGGTGCGCCTCGGACCACTTGATGAACCAACGCAGAGCTCTCTCTCTGAGCGTGGTTTGAAACTCTATTAACTTCCCTGCATCCGGCGTCTGTCGAGCCCTCCAGATGGCTTCGCACAGATACCAGTGTTGCTCTACATCGTCATTGCCCCGGCCAGAGAACTCGGGATACCGGGTGAAAGATCCGGCCATGGGTACTTGCGGAGAATTAACCAGAATAAACCCTCCCGGTCCTGGTTGCGTAACGGTCCCTCTCGGGAAAATACTACTACTAGTGACGCTGCTGCTCCTGGGCGTTACCGACGCCGTTGAACTACTATATGACTGACTTAATGCTTGTAACTGAATAAAAATATTTCTTAAAGGTTGATAAAGTACCAGGGGAAGGTCGGGATCCTGGCCATGCGGAAGGTGGGACGTAGGACTGCCTGGAGGGGTGGGTGCCGTCTGATCCTGGAACATCTGCTGCATCACGCCGTGCCATTCATCATCGGAACTTTCTTCGGGCTGCATCTTTCCATTATCTTCGCTAGTCGTTACTTCTCTTTCTTGCGTCGCTGGGCTCCCATGCACCCACTGCACTTCCGCTGCTGTCCCGTCGTCTTTCCGGGTATCCGAACCCATAACTCCCATCCTCTGAGGCGCCTCCTTCTGATTCTTCCTCTCGATCTCTCTTTTCTTCAAATCTCTCATTACCCTTCTTCGCCACCTATCGGCGATCTGTGCCCGCCGATGCGCGCGTAGCTCCCGCAACTTGCATGCGGCCTCAACATCCATCCCCCACGCCCCAATCTCACAGTCTACACAGCATCGGTCCCCTCAATCCTTCCCCCAGTACGGATGGTTTACGCTTCCATACTCGTTTTGTGGAATTCAATCAACCCTTCGTCCACCATCAGGGCTTTGATCCACAGCGGAATCTCCTTCAATAGCTTCCCCCTTAGCCCCGAGTGAAAGACAGCCTCAGCTTTCGAGAAGGACTGATAGCACTCAGCAGCAAACTCCACCGTGTATCCTTCCAACGTGGTCCGTACCCAAAAATCCACCGCGCGGGTTAGTTCAGTGTCTACCCGATGCAGTGCTACCAGGTCTTCGTGCGCCCACCTGCGGTTTATCTTCCGCGAACCTTCTTGGGGCACCGTCGCTCGTAACCTTCGCAACCAATTGTAAAGGTCGGTAGGGAACCTTCCCCAGAAAATTTCGTACGTATCACTAGCTAAGTCAGAGAAAAGAACAAGCTCCCTGATCGCCGCCTCCTTTTTCTTGATCAGCTCCGCTTGCTGAGTAATGAAATGGTCAAGATGATCATCCCACCATCGCCGTATTGCTCCTTCAAAAATCCTCGAGACCATGATCTAGATCCCCTCAGAACATTCAGGTCCCGGCAACGGAACCATTTGTTGGCGAAAAGTCAGGTCTCGCGGACAAGACCCAGGTTCGAGGGTTGTGGCCAACAAGGGGTCCGGTGTAGTCTAGGAACACGCCGGCATTTTCACCCCGCTCTTGGAGAGCAGTGCGTCTCACCCGAGGCATGCCGCGACCACATGCATAAGGGGATGAGATCACTGGTAAGGAATAAACCCGCAACCAAAGAAAGAAAGTGCATCCATTTCATATACCAAATTACACATGCAAGATCACTTACTAAGTATCCAGACAGTCGCAACTTAAAATTTTAAATCAGTGTAAACACATTACAGCACATGAACAACTTATTGAGACAACAATCTTCCCTTATATTATTCTTCTGGCCGAACACATGATTACATAGCTTTCTCTCTGATAACTCACAAGTCTGATACAGATGGATTTTAGAATAGAAAGGAAGAACATAGAAAGTAAGAAACCATAGGAAGAAAAAGCATGATTCTTCCGCAGCTGCTCTGCGCGTCCTTCCCTGTTCCGCTCCTCGCGACTTCTCTCATATCCATTCAACCTTCAACAACCTTTCTTTTCATCCAGGTGATCATTATTTATTCACCCGCTCCTCGCGACTGACAGCTTCTCTGTGTCTTCACTCTGGCTTTTCCCAGCTTCTCTTCTGATGTCTGCGTGTTCTACTTTCTGTTTTCTGCTGTGTTTCTTTCATTTGCACTTATCTCTGTTCGATCTCCAGCTATCGAGTGCTTCCGCGCCACCTTGGTAGCTCCGCAACTCCTGGTAGTTGCGGCGCGGTAACGGTTGCCATGTGTATTTACTCCGCAACTCAAAAAGGGTCAAAACTCAAAATGTCTTGGCCGAGATGTCAAAACTAAACAAAACAAGGGCCCCAACATGGACACTTCATCTTTTGCATCAAAGGAAGAAGCATATAGATGAGATCTATCATGAAGGAGGATTGTAGTTTTTCCACTCCTCTCTTTATATCCATGCAATATCTCTCCAAAGAGGTTAATCAAATGAAGAGGGAAAGGCAAAAGGAGGATCCAAGAAGAATATTTGATGAGGAAGGTCCAAGCACTTCCTATCAACAAAAAAGAAAACCGAAGAATCATAGATCTACTATGCCCAATTTCTTTGAAGAAGGTGAATGGTATAGTCATGAAGAAAGAAGAAACATGGAACCTGAGACTCATGACACTCTCAGTCTATATCTTGAAGAGCACAAAGAATAGTCTAGATTATTCAAGGAGAAAGTAACTCTCCAACAATTCTTCAAAATCAAAGAAGAAAGAGGATCCTGTAGCAGCAATAGAAGAAATAGGAACAATAGATTCTATTTTTCTACATTTGATGGATCTTCCTCAAGTACTGTTAAGGCTTGGAGGAAAGAGTTAGATACATTTTTCAGGCTGCATCCTGTAGCTGAAGGAGAGGTTTTTCAAATTGCAACACTTCATCTCTCTGACGAAGACAATGATTGGTGGTTTGGTCACATGGAGCATGCAAAGGTGACTTAATATTCAGATTTCTTTCACAAGTTGAGAAGGAAGTTTGATGTAAGAAAACCAAAGATGTGTCACAAAGAGAAATTTCCTAAGGAAACAAAGGAGGATGTCATTCTTGTCACTCTGGACAAGGGGTCATTACATTCACCACCAGCTGCTGATGTACTTGCATCCGGAGAAGAGACACTTGCAACTTTTCAAGATAGTCTTGAGCTCTTAACACATAGAGTCCCATGCATGATTCAAGAGATGCATGAGGAAGAGGAGGTATATTCCAACACTGGTACACCTGGAGAAGAGCAACCATCACTCTTACCAGTAGTTGGAGACACCATTGTCCTGATTGGAGGAACTCTTGTGTTCTTGCAAGAGGTTCCCACACACCATTTGATCCAAGGCATGCATCACATATTGTTTCAGTAGATATTATTGAAACTTATGAGGACATGGCATCAGGGCCAATGCATAACCAAGGGTTAGAACAAAATTCTGATTTGCAACAGAAACCTATCACAATGAAGAGGACCCTTGATCTAATCAAGGAGGATATGATAAGTTATCCCAGTTTGTCATTGATGAACTACACTCAACTCTTTGAGTTGAATTGTATAGTTTCATAAAATGGGATGAGCATGATCCTATTTACAATGAATAGTTATGAGATTAGCATTGTGCGTTGCTTTGAGACAACATATATATTACCATGCAGATCTACAACGTTGTCACTTAGTAGTAGTGATAATGAAGGGGCCCCATTATTCTTGGAGCATTCTGAAGGTTGCTTCACTCATGAAGCAATGGAGGTAAAGATGATAAATGGTAGACATATTGAGATGATGAATCTTTTCTCCTTTCTAGATGACACTTTCTCAATGAGCATCTCACAACTCAAAGAGAAGCTTCTACCTACAACAAATTCAGAACCTCACTAGTTTTGGAGGGCCATTGATGAAAAGAAGGTCTCATTAAGAGATCTCATGGGAGGTGCACTTCAAAATATCATGGAGTGCAAAGTTCTTCATCAGTTTGAGGTGGATGGTATTCTACAATGGGAGGATACCATGTTTTTGCAGAACATCATTCATCATCTACATTGGAATGAGTGGGTGAGGATGATAAGCAAGGGATTGCATGACCACTTGTAGATATATGAAATGGGCTAGCAAGAAGCTTGGTTACGTTGGTTTCTCTTGGGTGAGTTTGGTTACTACCCAAAGGTTTCTATTTCTTTGATCCATGCCTTGAAAGACACTCATGAAATGAAGAAGGAGGCATGACTGCTTTGGCTGCTCTTGGGTGAGTATGGTTTCCACCTAATAGTTCATATTTTTCTGATTCATGCCTTGTGTAACAATGATAGAATGTAGTAGAAGAAGGCATGTTCACTTGGGTTGACCATTAGAGATTTTGGCCATCACATGACATCTCCTATTTCTATGTGTTTTGTATTGTGTATAACTTGGCATGGTACTCTCATGATGTGTATTAATGGTGCTTACTTGTATTGGGATGATGTGACATTCCACATGTCTATCAATATGTTTTTACTCCATGATGCACATGAGGAGGAGAGAAGGCAACAAGATCTCTTGTTTCTTTGGTTGCTTTTGGGGGAGTTTGGCTTATCCATCTTGCATGGGGGAGATGGAGGATGGCAGCAAAGGGCCTTACTCTGGTGGTTACTGTTGGGATAATATGGTTTTACATCTTTGTCTACCCATATATCTCTATTTCTTCTTCTTCATAATTTTGGAATGATGCTTGGATCCAACAAGGCCAATAGGGCTAAGGATGAGGGCATGTCAATGCTCAATCTACTTCATAAAGCATGGGATGAAGAGATGTATTGTGAGATGGAGCTTTTACTTTGTGGAAAGAACCAATTTATTTTGTGTATCTCATGATTTTTGATGATGTTGGACATCATATGGTTGTCACTTGGTACTTCATGGTGAAAGGAGGACATCTAACCATATAGTTGGAAGTCATTCTATGCATTCTTGAGAGACAACTTTGGAACCAAACATGCAAAACACATTGCAGCAAATGGAGGAGGCCTTCCTTATGTGGATGCCATTTGGAAGGGAATAGATGGATTTTCATCTACTTCTGTAGTTTCTTGAGGACAAGCAAAATTTTGTCGGGGAGGACTGTAATACTCCCAATGTTTCACATGATATTTGGAATATTAGAGTTTTTATTTTTCTTAATTAATTAAGCAAATAAAAGGGTGGAGGGACCCATAATCCTCGAAGATGAATAATATCAACTGTTGATGTGTGAATGTGGACTATTTAGACATAGATATACATAATGAAGTAGTAGAGCAGCTACTAATGTGAATGGAGTGGAGATCATGTCTCATTAATGAGATAGATCATGGAGGTTGAAGTAGTCAACTGAGATCATGGAGGGAATCTAATGTAATATCATAGAGAAATCATGACGAAGTGATGAAGGAAGTAGTGCAATTAATGCACATATGATGGAGAGGGTGTACATTGCATGTAGACATGATGGACGACTTGGAGAGACAGAGTAGTCAAACATGGAGGATTATGTCCACATGCACAACACAGTTTAGAAATGGGCCAAGGCATGGGAAGGCTCATAAACTATATAAAGGAGATGAAGGCAACATGGGAGGGATGTTTTTTATTATTCTTATAGAGATCTATTTAGATCTGGAATTATCATTTGACATTCCATGCCTTCTTATGCAGTTTAGCTAAGTCAGCAGTGTTGTTTAGCATAGGGTGTTCTCGAGCGCGAATCCCACCTATTACCTTGAGTGATATCTAAGGAAGATGGTTATACTACATTCCTTATCAGGCATTGGTGCCACACCATTTCCACTCTTTGCAGAACACATACTTTCAAGAATTACACAATTTCTGAAGATCAGTTTGGGAGGAGGAGGTTGTCTTCAGTATTTGAGCTAGAGAACTGGTGAAGGATTATTCCTATCACTTTGGGCTTCAAGATCAGAAATCCCAGAGCCTCATTTCAGATCTGGCATCAGGCCAAACTTTATTGACCTCGTATCAGTAGTAATTCCATCAAGGATTGTGTAGTCCATCATTGCAGATCCAAAGGAGGAAGGAAGTTGCTAGCATTTCAGCTAGTAATCCTGTGAGGGATCATCCCCTCACCTTTCCATCACTGTTTCCATCAGCTTGGAGCTTATTGAAGCATATTTCAGTAGGAATAGAGTCTCTCCCTCTTGTGCAGCGTAGTTTCTGTAGCATTTTCATGTTCAGTTGCTGCAACTTGAAGGAGGAGGAAGAAGAGACAAGATCTCAAGCTCTTATCTTGTAGATCTGAAGGAGGGATCAGCCCTCAAAACTCAGATATGTTTATATAACATATTGCAACCATCTTTGGATTAGATCTAGCTTTAGATTTGCATAACCTAGAAGTCAAAGGATCAAACCCTAGGAGGGTGGTTTTTCAAAGTTTTAGATCTAGAAAATCCTTTCTAGGTTATCTTGGGCTTCCATCACATTTGCAAGATCTTAAATCTTGGCATCATCAGAGCTCCTGAGATCCATATATCTGCATTTCCCTTTGTAGCAGATATATGTACATCATCAGCAAAAGGGACCGTGCAATTTTTCTTCCTGTAGCTCACTAGTTATGCAGTGCTACTTGTAGCATTTTTGCAGGGTCATTCTAGGCCACTTCTTTGGCTAGAGTGCCTCTATTTTCTCATTGTTGTAACTGTAATATTCTCCACATAATAAAATGGCTCAGATTC
Organism: Pinus albicaulis; assembly: GCA_034641835.2. Taxonomy (NCBI): domain Eukaryota; kingdom Viridiplantae; phylum Streptophyta; class Pinopsida; order Pinales; family Pinaceae; genus Pinus; species Pinus albicaulis. Next base: position 45,424 of record JAXQQM020071903.1, on the reverse strand, counting down.
TCTGCATATTCTGATGTTTTCTTTAGATTTATTGTTTACTTTTCTGCAGTTCTTATATTATGTTTTAGTATTGCTGCATTCTCCCCTTTTGGGATATTACAAATTCCTTCAAGAGTTGGGTCATAAGGCATCATCCTCCTATTATAAATGTGTGGGTTTTTTACTAGGATGGTGGCATTGCAACTTTACCCAGGGTGGTGAAGAGGAAGTCTCCTCACCGAGATGCTCTTGGTTCTCATTTCTAGTTTTCTTTATATGTGTGGGATGTTTGTTTCCTCCCTCTTGTCAATTTATCATTAGCTCCTACACTGTTGTCAAGACGACATTCATTTGGTCATTTTCCTTTAGTTTGGGGAGTATCATCGGGGGTTAACGTTTTTCATATTGTTTCTTCATAACACAAGGACTGGTCAAACATTTTAATTTGTGGTTGTGTTACCCACCTCGATGCTCCAAGGTACCAACTCCACGTGTATTTCTTTTAATTTTCCAATTTTAGTTTGTGGGGTCTAGTATCCAGGCACTTTCTCTGTCTAGGTTTAAAGACAATAATTTTCCTTCCATTTTTGTAAGGAATTATAGATTTTAGGTCTCATTTTTCACTTTTATCATTCAAATTGGGGCTCATTCTTTGTTTTTTTTTTTTGGGTGTATTAAATTTTTGGGGTCAATCCTTATTTCACATCCCTCAAAAGTTCTCAAAATTTGTGACTGTGGTTTGCTTGACGTTTCTATGGGTGTTCCATAGTTTCACACCACTAGTAATAATATATATAAAAGGGAGCTCATTCATAGGTAGTCATGTCAATATCCAATGTTCTGCTAAATTTATCCTAGTGTTTAGCTTTGGAGACAATATTCTCTTGGTTGTGACAAGTTTTCTTGAGTCGAGAGTCCATCTCCTTGTTTTTCCTCCTTGGTTTTTTGTTTATTTTTTGTGTGAATTCTACTCATTTCCTTCTGTTATAATGGCCCATCAGTAGAGAATTCCAAGCCGCAGAAGGGGTGTGAGTGGTTCATATTCTCATCATCATCGATTGTTTGTGTGGGAGTCTATAGCGAACTATTTTGACTTTGTCCCTCCTAAAGTCAGGATGGAAATTCTCGACCTAAAGTTGAAGGAGTTTAGAGATTGTTAATATTTATCGTATTCATAGGGAGGAGGCCTGAGCCTCAAATGGATACCTCAACCAAGGAAATTCAGAAAATGAAGACTCCACTTTCTTCATTCACTTGCAGTACACCAAGAAATGGATAATATCCTCCATAAGATCCTTAGAGATGGGCAGGTAGATAATTATAAATTATTTGTAGGGTAGGAAGATATCAAAAGGATTCTCTGGAACATATTCTTTTGCTTGGATGATATTGTGTCCATATTAACTAGGGTGGAGAAGTATGCAGTTTCTTACTCAAGTTCTAATACAAAGGATGTTGATGACTCCCTTGCAGTCATAAACTCTCCCCTATCTATTGAATCTTCTCCTACCATTACCTCTCCACGAGAAAATTCCTCTCCTCTTCTCCAGTAATCATTTCAAAGTATTGTGGGCTCAACTACTTCAGTTGTCTCTTTTTGAAGTGGTTTCACACATGGAAATCATGGCAGTTGTCGGTATTCTCTTTGGCATCCCTATGTTCAACTCTTTAATTTTTTCCTATCTCATTAATCTTGTTTTTTTCTCACACAAGGATGGCTTATGATGATTATTCACTTGATGTCACTTTCCAATGTACTCAATGATTTTCAAGTACAAAAGGATCATATTTCTTCTATTTTCATCCTTCTTTGTTTTTTGTAAAGTTTACTGGCAGTGGCCATAGATATATCTGGTTGATTTGGTCTGGTCTTCCTTTTGTCCTTTGTTTCAGTAATTCTTAGTTTCCAAGTTTGAATAGGTAGTAATGGTGTTTATTTTGTCATACCTAGTTGAAGATATGATCTCCGAGGATTATATTTTTGGAGTTTGGAAATATATATGTAATCATTTTAATCCTTCCTTTTAAGAATGAATATCATTTGTAGTGGATTACAAAAAGATATTATATTTTATTACAAAAAACCTATCTTAGCATCAATATTCATATTTATTACCTTTGTTACATGTACAGAATACTGAAACACACTATAAATTTTCAATCATTAATAATTCTTAATTACAGTTCTTAATTATTATATTATTCTAACAGTATTCTAGATTTTTGAACTTCAACCATTATTGTTATTAATAATAATTTTATTATCCCTTAATAAATATAATTGACTCTTAACAAACTTTTAATAATTATTATTTATTATTAAAACTTTCTCTTGGTTATGTAATAATTTTATTTTCTCCTAACGTCCCTTTATTAACATCTCTCTCGTCACTACTATTATATAAAGGTTTGGTCTCTTCCTCTTTATCTATGTTTTTCTTATGTTCCCTGACTATGGGTGAAGTGTTCACCCAAAACATTGAACATTTCATCTCTCTTTAACACAGTTTTCTCATAAATTTCCTTCTCATTTTTTGAAGAAGTTTTAATCATAGATGATGCATAAGGCCCCTTTAAGTGTGAGGAAGATGTCATGGTGGTAAAATTGAATATGGGAAGCATTGAAACATAATAAAATGGATATAAAAATCTAAAGGAATTTAAAGACCTTTTGGAGACCCTAAGGATCTTAAGCATACAAATTTAGAGTTTTGATATCGTTCTTTTGGATTAATCATATCATTATTTTTGGTCGACATTTCGTACTTACTAATGTGGTTCATCATCAAAACAATTATGAAGATTCTAATATATCCACAGGATTAAATAATAGAGATGCATAATGTTCAAAAAAATAAAATTTGAACGTTAGAGAGAGGCAAAGATATTTTATAATATTCAATATTTATTAAAATATGTTAATAAATTGAAGAAATATAGTAATTAAAATATGGTCGTTAGGAGGAAAATGTAATAAAAATTCAATATTATTAAATTATTGACCAAGTAAATAATTAAATTAATATAATAATAAAATATTTTATAAGATAATATTTTATAATGTATAGATATTTATTAAGATATGATAGTTAATAAAATATATTAATAAATTTAGCCCACTTTATATTAATGTTATTCCTATGAAGACTGAGAATTCCAAGGTTAAAATGCCCTGGTTGTGACCTAGTTTATAGAGAGGAAGACAAGCCATAGACCCCAGAGGTTTACTAGTAGTTATGTATCGAGTGGGTTGTTGGGTTCCTCTGGGATCCTATATATATATATATATATATATATATATATATATATATATATATATATATATATATGATCTTTAGGTCTTAAAATTATAATATAAATTTATTATTTAATAAATCATTGACCAAGTAAATAATCAAACTGATAAATTAAAATATTAGGCTATGTACCAATAGATATATATAATAATAATAACACGTGAGGAGAGCTCTACAACATTCGAGTTTTTTATGTACTCATTGAAATCTCGTTGTGGTCATTTTCTGAAGTACTAGACTTAGGTATGTGGCTACGAACCCTTATGGTTGTTGAGTCAACATTCTATCATTTGGAAAGAAGAATTTTTGGACTTCATGGAAGACCCAACAACTCTGATATTGTTTTCACAACCTGGGCTCCATTGGCAGATGAGGTAATCATCGATCAATCATTTATTCCAAATGGGAAGGATGACATGGCGCTAAAACAAGTTATAATGGAGATATGAATGAAAGAAGAAAAAAACCCTCCTCTAGGGTTTGTCTTAAAGACCTCCCTCAAATCTTGAACCCTCGTTCCTGAACCATCTTCCATGGAATCAACGGGTGAAGGTTTTTGATCTCTTAATGAAGGCATATTTTCCAAATTCTTGGTCTCAGGAAAAGGTGGAACGAGAGAATATGGCTAGATAGACACCTCCCCAAGCAAGAAATTAAATGTCCAAATAGATGCTAAGAAGTGTGGAGAAAATCCCCATTCCTATTGGACTGAGAAGGAAGGATCCTCGGAGTTCACAAATGTGGTAGTTTCTGCAAACCTTAATCATATTGATTTTTTTTTTCAAACAATGACAAGTTCTGCTTTGATGGGCGAGATTCACAAGTCAAAGAAGGGGATAATAACCTAGTGGTAGGTGACTGTGTTGTAGGATAAAGTTACTGATATTCATAAAATGTCATTTTTGGTCATGTATGGGGCAAGAAATAACCACAAGAATTTTTGTAGGAGTGGACAGCCAAGGTATGGAAGAAGAAGATTTTTAAAATTCCGATGGTAACCTCTATCACCCATGGTTAGTTTATGATGGAATTCCAATTTGATGAGGAGATATGCAGTACCTTAAGAAGAAATTGGTGTATCAAGTCGAAATATTCTATTCTAAAATGATGGCACCCCCTTTTCAATGTTAGTCGTGAAAAGTTGATGTGTTTCCTGTATGGGTTTGGTTGTCGAGGCTATTGCCATACTTATAGACCCTTAAAATGTTTAAATGAATTAGAGACAAGCTGGGCACCTTTCTTGAAGCAGATATGTCTTACTTATAGACTCGCAGAAAATATTTTACACGTATCCTAGTAAGTTTGAACCCTTGTGAAGGCTTTCTTGATGAATTGAACATAATATATAGGGGTTATTATTACACACAAACCATAGATTATGAAGGATTTCCCTTCCAATATGCCACTTCTATAAGATGGGGCATCTAATAAGAGATTTCCCAATACCCTATACCAGAAAATAAGGATACCAGAGCTCAGGAGGGAAGGATGGTGCTAATCCTAACAAAGGGTGCCAAATGGAGGAATCATATGTTGAAGATCAGGTGGAGAAAAATGATCCTTAGGTAAATAGGGTCATGAAGGATGTTGTTGTTATGGAGATAATGGAGCCGATAGAAATACCATGCATAGAACATATGAAACAGTTGAACTGATTCAGGGACAAGGAGAAAGTGTCCTCGAAGGAAAATCAACAACTAAAGAGGCCTCTTATCTGGGTAACTAGTCTCCCCCCTCATGGTTAGCAATTTACTTCATTCTCTAAACTCGCTTGATATGAATGTAAAAATTTCTTTGCATGATAATGATGTTCCTTTGATTCCCTCCCCTTGATTTCTGATCATGTGCCTTCTGGTCCAACCCTCTCTGCATCATATTGTACCCCACCCTACAAACTGGACTCTCATGGGGATCAATTAAACTAGTTGTTATCCAAGGAGCTCTATACCCTATGTTCTAAGGCTATCAAGTGGAGTACCCTTGAATATTTGGGGGGTCTCATTAAATATTATCCTATCAAACCTGGATGGAAACCTAAGGGTAGGAAATCCTTCATGACTATTGTGTAGTCAATTTAGCGTCCTAAATTGCTAACATAAATTATCAACCAGGGCTAGTAAACTGATGAAGTGTGGTGCACTATATGTGCTTAAGTGACCTCTTCCTTACTTCGTTGTATGTGTTTTTCGTATTGTTTTTATGTAATCTACCTCCGGAGTGCTCTAACTGAATTAACATGCAACTAGTCTATGAAATTCTACAGTCTGTTTGTCCATAATGATTGGTATTTTGGAAGAGTTCCTTCTTTTGGAAGATTTTTTAGAACAATCCTGACTGTGTAATTGAGTGAAAATGCAAGCATAAAGACTGAAAGCAATGAAAAACTACGATATCATAGCCATCTCCCACTCGTCATTATGATATTTTGGACAAGCATTTAAGAGCAAGAACAGCGATGGTACTTAGTGAAAACACACAACTAAAACGTTCAAGATCACAGTCATGCCTTGGACATCATAAGGATCTTTTGGAAGAGTTTCTTCTTTTGGAAGAGTGTTTAGAACAAGTGTAACTGTGATAGTGAACAAAAAGAAATTACAATTAAATCCTACAACACTATAGCCATTTCCCATTCATCATTATAATCTTTTGGAAGAACTTCTTCTTGTGGAAGAGTTAGAATGAGTATAACTACAGTAACTAATAAAAGCAACTACGAATTCAACTTCTAATCCTATAATACTATAGCCATTTCCCATTCATCATTATAATCTTTTGGAAGAGCTTCTTCTTGTGGAAGAGTTAGAATGAGTATAACTACAGTAACTAATAAAAGCAACTACGAATTCAACTTATAATCCTACAATACTATAGCCATTTCCCATTCATCATTATAATCTTTTGGAAGAGCTTCTTCTTGTGGAAGAGTTAGAATGAGTATAACTACAGTAGTTAATAAAAACAACTACAAATTCAACTTCAAAAACGTAAAGGCAACTAAGATACTCAACATGATACAACCAAATCTTTTTCATCTAATAATGATATTTTGGAAGAGCATTTTAAGAAAAAGAATGATTGTAAGATGATGAGGATCTTTTAATTAAACAAATAATGCAAGACATGAATTAAAAGCTACTTATCTAGAAAGCATGTAGAAGCCTCCTTGGATAGCAGGGGCCCTCTGCTACCAATTTGGTGAAGTCCATCAGCTCCTTAAAGTTGTAATCAAAACATCATCAAAGAACTGAATTTCTTTATTGAAAATCTCACAAATCTACATCCCATTCCATCTTGAACTTTGTTACAAAATACTCCTATTTTCTCCTACTTCTTCATTACTTCTTCATTACCTATGATAGGAGAAAGCTTCTCCTATTTATACAAAATATGAGGAGACATCTCATTAATGGGAGTCCATGAATCTCTCCCTCCATCTCTAGAGTTACAATCAAAATAGGAAATGATAAGACACATGTCTTTCTAGAGTTTCAACACAACTTTGAGGAATGAGACACATATCCTCTTAGAGTTTCAAAACAACAAGGAAGTGAGACACATATCCTCTTAGAGTTTCAATACAACAAGGAAGTGAGACACATATCCTCTTGATCCCATAATCTTCTCCAACCAAATTCGAATTTGGCCTTGGAGTGCCACATAAGGGTCTTCTAGAAGTCTCCTTTTGACCTACACATGTCACAAAACTCATAACACATATATAGATATATGAAACTATGTTAATTTTCTAGTTTCTAATCATAAATTCACTTAAAATATATAAAATAAATAACTTTGGAAAACAAGGATCCTAACCCATATATTTATGAAAAATGGTTATTTGATGTAGGGCTTTAGGTCAGATGTCTATGAAATAAGGGCTAGATGGTTATGACATAATGGAAATATGTATGAATATGGAAAACACTTTTGAGACTCAACAACTATGGCCAAACACTTGGCCAATATGGAAACTGGGGAAGGAAAACAAAAATATATTGATGGGGTACTTACAGCACGAAACACTCCTAGCATAGTTTCACCATGATGGTTTTATATTTTAATTATAGGGACCTAGACATCCCTTCTAAAAAGTTGGCCCTAAGGAACTTAATGCACTCAGTTAAGTTGGATGTTATTTTTTTTACAGGAGACTCTAGGGGAAGGAGATATTATTAAAAATTACCTCAGAACCATGCTTCCTAGATGGTGGTTCACTGCCTATAATTCCAAATGAATATTTAAGGGCTTGGCTTTGGGTGTCAACCCAAAATATGTAAAAATTATGCGAATTTGGGGAACTTAAATTTTGTTGGGATAGGATATCCTCTCTTTGGATATTAATATGGATTTGAACATCGTGAACATGTATGGGCCATACCAAGACAAAACTCTATTATGGGAATCATTGATGTCAAAATATTCTATGAAGGTGGATAATCTAGTGACAGGAGCTGACCTAACCTTCTCATTGGGTGCATCATAGGTTTGGGGTCATTATTCTCACCTAGATCCCTAGGATAGTTTCTTTTGACACCTTTTGGACACACATACGCTGGGATATGTTGATCTGGTTAAAATGTGCCCTACCTAGAGGAACGAGTGAGTTGGTGAGAATAACGTTTCTCGTAGAATTGACTACTTTCTAATGACAGATGCTATATTGGATAAAATCCATGTATTTAGACAATGGCTTGGCTCTGGTGGGAAATCTGACCACCTCCTCATTTTCCTTGAGATTCATGGGGACTTCAATAATCCTGGCAAGCCATTAAAATTTTTCTCCTCATGGCTTAAGGAAAAATCTTACCAGGATTTGATTTATGAGAATATGTCGCCCTATGGCCCAAATAAGGAGGGTTTTACGGTTGTGCAGTTCATTGCAAATTTGAAGATAATAAAAAAGGATTCCATTCAATAAGCGACTCAAAAAATAAAATTTAAAATTTAAAATAAATATATAAATAAAAGTTGATGAAACCTTCAAAAATTTTGAATGTGAACTGAACAAAGTGGAATATGTTAATGAAGGTCATTATGGTAATGAGGAAGCTAAAAAAATAGTTTTTCCATGGAAAAGGAGAAAATGTGGATCCTGAATGATGGAGAAGAGATGTGGAGACTGAAGAGAATCCACTTATATTCAAAGTGGATACGATAACACCAAGTTTTTCCAAAAATTTTCCAAAGTCCGTAAGACCCAAAATTCTATATGTGAATCATACAATCCAATAGGAGGCAGTATCTCTACTTTCGAGGATATAGCCAGATTGGGGTAAACCACTTTAGTAATCTTTTTTCAGGCCTAGCAGGAAGTGTCTAATGTTGAAATGATATGAAATTCCCTAGCCTTTCCTATATTTGTGAAGCCTAAGGAAAAAATGATCTGATGGAGCTTGTGTCAAAGGAAGAATTGAAAAATGTCCTCCATGGTTTACATAAAATAATAATAATAATAAAAATTAAAAATAAAAAATAAAAATCTTGGGCCAACTGACTGGTCAGTGAGTTTTTCCTAGGTTTTTATGTGTTGTTGAAGGATGATATCTTGGGGGTGGTGGAAGAGTTTGATTCTACTGGGCTTATTCTCCCTTCATTCAATTCCACATTCATTACCATATTTCCAAAAATTGATAATACCCACTCCTTTAATGACTTCATGCCCATATTGATATGTAACTTCATATACAAAATTATCACGAAGAAAATTACAAATAGGACGAAGTTGATCCTCTACAATAATATTTCCAATGAACAGTTCACATTCCTTGATGATAGACATATTCACTAATCAAGAGGGTTTCCTAGGAGATCATGCACAACCTGAAGTCATGGAAGAAAAAAGGTATCATCATCAAGATCGATTTATAAAAAGTTTATTGATCATGTAAATTTGTGTTATATTAGATTATTTCTTACACACTTGGGCTTTGAAGTTCCATTTATAAATTGGATTATGAGGTTTAATGCAGGGATACCCCCTCTTGCCCCTTATTTTCCTTCTAGTTGTTGAGTGCTTGAGTAGGATATTAAAAGATGCAAAAATGAGGGGAGATATTTGCGAGTTGTGGGTGGCGAAAAATATTACTATTACACATTTGATTTTTGTTGATGTTTTATTGTTCAATGATGGCTCTCACCAAGATTTGACTTCAATTAAATAAGTGCTGAACTTATTTTAGAAATCCATGGGCATGATGATAAACTAGCATAAATCATCAATTTCACAGACTGGGCTATCTAGGCACGAAGATTCCTATGCACAAAGCCTCTTTCCCTTCTACCTTCTGGAATTTGACGAGGGTCTGAAATATTTAGGTTTCCATATAAGCCTAATGATTATAGGAAAGCACACTGGAAGTGGTCTGACATAAGGATTGAAAAGAGAATCAGATCATGGAGTTTTAGATGGTTTTCGAGAGTAGGAATTCCAGTCCTAATAAAGTTTGTCCTTGAAGCAATATCAGTATATTAGATTTATCTGACCTGGATTCATATTGGGTTTCTTAACAATATTAGTAAGCTCTACAAAAAATTCCTGTGGATGGGTAGTAAAGAAGGGAAAAAATTATCATGATTCAGATGGGATAAAATCACCCTGCCAAAATCTTGGGGGAGTGGGGCTTAAAATTCCTACCATTTTTTTCAATGGCCCTAGATGCAAAGGTAGGTTAGATATTATTGTCTAAAAATAATGTTTGGATTGTAGTTGATTTTAGAAAATACATATATCTGACCTCAAAAGACTATTTATGGTTCTCGAAGAAGAAGAGACCAAAAATATCCATCATTTGTAAAGCTATGCTTACTTCTCTCCCAATGGTTGGAGAGGGGATAGTGTGGAAAGTAGGAAACAGAGAGAAAATGAATATTGGTAGAGACCCATGGGTCGGTTTTCAGAAGAATTATGCCTCCCTGCAAACATGATTAAGTTTTCAAGGCAAATTTACTCTCAATTATGTTGCAAGCCCTCCGAGCTCCACAATCTGGGCCCAGGGTTGGATTACAGATTAGGCCCTCAATTTTCCTCCTTATTATTAGATTCTCTAGAATAATTTCATTTTTTCCCTGAACACTACTCATGTATAATCAGGGAAGAGGAGGTGGATACCTTCTGCTAGATTCACTCATCTTGGGGCATTTATACCCCAAATGAAGGCTACACTTACATATGCAGGAACATGAAGTCGATTCAAGAGATATGGTGGTGGAAGAAAATATAGAAGTTAAAAATCCCCCCCAAAACATGCCTATTTATGTGGTGTCTACTTGAAAATAAAATTCCTTCTTAGGACCACCTTAAGCAACACAACATGCTGGGGTTGGGCTAGTGTTCTTTATGGAAGAGCGATGTTTAATTTATTGGTCACCTTTTTATCACTTGTTCTGTCTCATAGGCTATATGAAAATTTGTTAGCGGCAGGTTGTGTGGCACACTGAATTGGATTGGGGATTCTTTAAGGGAGGCTTGGAAGAACTGGTGGGATTAGATAAATCCTAAGAATATGAGAAACTCACCTCCCTTCAATGCTAGAAACACAGTCATTTTTAGGGAAAGAGTCTCAATTCTAGACCTAGTGGTAGCAAAGGTGGTATCATATTTTGATCTCCTCCCTGCTGATGAAGAAACCCATGCCCCATGCATCATGGTAGCAGAGCAGGTGGACATATCCATCCCTTGGGCTTTCCTTGATGGTGCATCTTCAGAAAATGGATCATGTGGGGCAGGTGTTATAGCATACAAATCGCTCATTAGAGGAAATTTGAGCCTAAAAGTGCCCATGAAATTTTCATTTAATTTCCATGTCATAATATGTAAACCAACCAAAATATTTCTAATTTAAAAAGAGGTACATGTAAATATTTTGGAGGGAAAATAAGAATAACTTTTTAATTGTATTTTTTTCTTATCTCCTTAAAGGTTTACTCAAATTTCAAGTGTAGACAATTGTTGGATGCAGAATTAAATTATACATCCAACGAGTACCCATTATGCATAATTTGAGAGGATCCACATTGATAAAAATTGAAGATACATTAAACAAGTGTGTTTAGTGCCCATTATGGATACTTTTGAGAAGACTCACATTGATAAAAATAGAATATACATTAAACAAGTGTGTTGAACACACTTTTTTAATCTATCTTCAATTTTTATCAATGTGGGTCTTCTCAAAAGTATGCATAATGGGTACTCGTTAGATGTGGAATTTAATTTTTCATCCAACGAGTGTCTACACTTGAAATTTTAGTAAATATATAAGGAGATAAGCCAAAAATACAACTAAAAAAAATAGTTTTCACTATAAGGAAATGACCCTCTAGCGGATGTTTTTGACGAACCCCTTACAAAAATAGCCCAGAGGTTTTTTGTCCAGTGCATTTATCATCCTAAACCACACCGATGCATTCCACTAGAGAAAGCACCGCTGCGTACTACAAATTAGCACATCGAGACACCGTGTGCTCGGTACAAACCTGCCCGGTGCGTCATAAAAAAACCCACGCCAAAACTGAAATAGCCCGATGCGGCTGTAAGAAACCGCTAAGTGTGCCTCAAAAGCTCGCGCACCGGAACAAGGTTAAATAAATAAAAAAATTACGACCAAAAATCCGCATTTTCCATTTTTCAGTGCTCTAGAGCTCTCAAGTACCAGTGCAACTTTACCTTGTCTAAGGCGCCCTGCCATCAGTGCTCCCATTGCACGCACTGCTGTTGTCTATTGCCCACTATCTCCATTTCAAATTTTACAAAATGGTGGGAAAGTTCAGTTTTGAAAATTCTATAGCAAATATGCCTCCTTGATGTCCAAATGTACAGGTATTTTACTTGTTTTTCTATAATTAAACCTTTTAGAGGATTTGTTTTGTAAAATAGCTTAAAATTTTAAATAATAAAAAAATCCCGCCCAGTGTGCTCGAGCCGTTCCACTTGCACTGGTTCGCGGTGCTGCCTGTAAATTTACAAGCCGCACCGCAACCAGTGCTAAAGGTATCTGCACCAGTTCCGGGGCAGTACCGAAACGACACACCATGCCTTTTTTAAATTTACAGAAATTACAGTGCAATCAATTACCCGACCACGCCGTTGACCATCTCCAAGTGTGGAAGGGCAGCACGTTGATTGAAATATGTGCCCCGGGGTGGATATTTTGGTCAGTGCACCTCCCTCCCAAACTTGGACATAGTCAACATTGCGGTCAAGTAAACAACCACACCATTGACTATGTGGTGATGTCAGTAGGGCGGTGCGCTGCCTAAACTATACGCCTGGGGCACATAGTTTGGTCACTGCACCGCCCTCTCGATACTGGTACATATTCAACGGTGCGGTCGGTTATATCACTGCACTGTTGAATTTGTAATGATGCCAGGAGGGCAGTGCGATGACGAAACTATGCGCCCCGGGGTGATTAGTTTGGTTAGCGCACCGCCCTCTCGAATTTTTTCATAGTCAAGGGTGTGGTCGGTTAAACGACCATACCATTGACCAATAGATGATGTTTGGCAGGGCATTGAAGAAATTATCTACCCCAGGTTGGATAGTTTATTTAACGCACCGCTTGAGAAAATACAGGTCATGATGTGCGGTACATTAAAAATTTCCAGGCGCACCGACTGTTTTTTTTTCAAAAAAAAGTATATATATATATATATATATATATATACATGTATCATTTAATATACATGTCTCACTTAATAAAAAAATTTATTTAATATGCCAATCATTCAGCTATGTCAAAGTAGAGAAGATTGGGAACGCAATAGGGGAATTTTGAGGTCTAAAATGGGCCTCCTAAGAAAAATGTACAACAAAAATAAACTTTATAAGAACAAATAGAATTCAAGATGATGATGTCAGCCATGGCGGATGATTCACGATTTTTGGAGTAAAAAAATAAAAATATTAAAAAATAATAAAATAATAAAACTACTTTTTCAACTCATATTTTCAACATATCTCTCTAATTTTATACTCAAATTTTGAGTGGGGGTACTCGTTGGATGCAAAATTTAGTTCCTCATCCAAGGAGTACCATGTTGCATACTTTCGATGGACCTTGCTACACGAAAAATGAGAAATACATGAAAAAACGTGTTTACAATCATTTTTTTAAGTATTTCTCATTTTTCATGTAGCAATGTCCATTGAAAGTATGCAACATGGGTACTCCTTGGATGGGAAATCAAATTCCGCATTCAATGAGTGTTTTTGCTCGAAATTTGAGTAAACCCATAGGGAGATAAGTTGAAAATACGAGTTGAAAAAATAGTTTTTCCTTTTCTCCCTCTAAAATTTGATGATGTAATAAAAACTTATTTTATTATTTCCACTCTTATTTTATAATTTCCTTAGAAGGCCCATTTTAGACCTCAAAATTCCCCTAATTAACAACAACATATGGCAGACCAGTATAACGTGGTTCGCTCATGGGAGGCACAAGAGAGGGTGAGAGATATGTACCCTCGCCCTATTACAATAGCCACCCAGGCACTCTTAAGGGAGGTAAGCCTCCTCAAGTTCTATGAGGAGGCTACATCCATGAAGGGTCATGGTGGGTTATTGCGACAACTTATCTTTAGGTGGAATTCCCACTGACAGGATTTCCGGGTTGGTCCTAACCAGTGGTAAGCGGCCACTGAGGAGGACATATATTTTATTACTAGCCTATCAAGGAGAGGGCACAATTTTCCCTTGTTCTCAGAGGTCCCCGTTGGCTATGTAGCAAGGATTCATTTGGTGTACTCCCAGAGATACATTAGCACTGATATACTGTCTCTTGTATATTTTTAGGTCTCTGGTGGTCAGTTATGAATTGCTTCATTTGGTGGAGACGAGGTGAAGTACCTCTCACTACTGATTTTGACCATTTCACACCATACCAGTGACATGAAACACATTATTTGTTTGCTTTTATTTTATGTCAATTCTTTATTACAGGCGCCATGACTTGTGAGGTGGTCTGCAATTTTTTTGGGGCAGTTCTGTGCAGCTTTAAATAGATGTCGTGCTCAGGCAAAAGGGAGGGTGAACTTCCCTTTTTCTTGAAAGATATTTTGTTTATTTTTTGAGAGGTTTCTAGAGATGAGGCCTACTTTTGTTCGGCAGCCTCATAGGCCGATGTTGCATGTACGGATGCATATATGGGGACAGATGATTCCTAAGAGGGGAAAGTCATAATTTTCGCGAGGATATCACATGATGCAATGGATTTTCTAGCCAGTATTGATGATCGTGCCTTCGTTCTGGTCCCATGTCTGTATGCTGGTTTGGATTAGAAAGGGTGTGCCAACATCCTTTCCACAGATGATGAGCCACTAGATGATAGAGGTAATATTAGTGTTTTATTTAAATTTATTCTAACATGTTATTTAACTTGTTTTTATTAAATTGTTTAATGAAGTTGTCTAATTATTGTTGTGTACTTATATATATTTTGCAGACATTGGGTCATTTGATGGCGATGAGATGTCACCGCCACCAGATGATCCAGGAGTAGATCTTGATGACGATCAAGATATGGTAGATGTCGAGGATCAGGCCGGTGCAGACAGTCCTAGTCCTCATGTTGCACAGGTATCAGCTGGTGTGAGGCGTAGGCCTCACGCTAGATTTTGGATGGAGTTGGGTGACCAAATCTGTGGACTACTTGTGGAGGAGGGAGTCAGGCTGACCACTATGAGAGAGATACAAGTCGATGCTAGGCCGATAGCGATGTGGAGATCCATGCCACGTGACATGTTGACCCTAATGCAGCATGTAGTAGGAACTACCAGCTTAGTCGCGCGATTGAGGAGGGCTCTTCAACGTAGGCATGGTTGAGACGTAGTACGTCGACAGTTGAGCAGCAACGCATCATATGATGATCATGATGAGGGGAGTGATCATCGTTACTATAAATATTAAACGGATGAGCAACTGCGGCCTTAGACGACGATTATGATGTAGGCGAGGCTGAACCATCAAAAAATTAACCTTCTCGACACACACCATCCAACATTCATGATCATGAAAGGCGGATATCACGTCGAGTCATCATGATCGGTAGCCTACGACATCCAGCGAGTACTCTGTGATCATGAGCAAATTTTGGACTTATCCACTGTGAGGTCATCCTTAGCGATCGACATTTGATCTCGATCAGCATGAAACTGCAGTTAAACGGGCACGCGATGATCAATATGTATCCGAGCTTGTCGAGGCTGCACCATTGACTGAGCAAGCCTCGACTAGTACTGTTATTGATGATGTATCACCAGCCGATCCATAACATTTATATTATAGTTGTATACTTTTGACATTATTCAGTTATATATATATATATATATATATATATATATATATATATATATATATAGTCCATGTATTTTATGTTCATGTTGCATTTGTACTTAATTTACATGTTGGTGATCATCATGATGTGTATATTGTTAAGTCATGTTAGATATGTTCATTTAATGTGTAGCTTGCAGATAGATGTGTATGTGATAGAAGTTATTTGACATGAGATGTATATTTGATGTTTGTGTTGTGATGATGTTATACAATGCTTGTGTTTTGTTAGATGATCATGATCACGATGATTAGATGATGTTAGCGAATTTGAATGTGTTTTTTAGTCGAATATGATATTTGTACGATGGTTATCATGATCGTGAGGTTTATTTTTAATATTAAACCATGATATTTATTAAATATTATGTCGTCATCATAATTGAAATTTTAATTTTAATTGAATGTAAAATTGCAAAACTGTAATTGTATTATTAATTGTAATTGTATATATGTAAAATTGTAAAATTGTAATTGTAATTGTATGTAAAGCTCTAAAATTGTAATTGTAATTTTAATTTTAATTTTAATTGTAATTGTATATGAAATTGTAAAATTGTAATTGTAATTGTAATTGTATGTAAAATATTTGTAAAATTTTAATTGTATTAATGTGAAATGATTGTAATTGTAAATTGTAATTGTAATTGTATGTAAAATTCTAAAAGTGTAATTGTGAATATTGTAATTGTAATTGTAAAAATGTAATTGTATGTAAAATATTTGTAAAATTTTAATTGTATTAATGTGAAATTATTGTAATAGTAAAATTGTAATTGTAATTGTATATAAAATTCTAAAATTATAATTGTATGTGAAATTGTAAAACTGTAATTGTAATTCTAAGTCTAATTGTGTGTAAAATATTTGTAAAATTTTAATTGCATTAATGTGAAATGATTGTAATTGTAACTTTAATTGTAATTGTATATATGAAAATTGTAAAGTTCTAATTCTAATTGTATATTTTATGTAAAATTCTAAAATTGTAATTGTAATTGTATGTAAAATTCTAAAATTGTAATTGTAATTGTAATTGTATGTGAAATTGTAAAATTGTATTTCTAATTCTAATTCAAATTCTAATTGTTATATGTAAAATTTTTGTAAAATTTTAATTGTATTAACGTGAAAATTTTAATTGTATTAATATGAAATGATTTTATTAAAATTTGTAAATTTGTAAAATTGTAAATAATTGTAAAATCATAAATCTAGAATAATATGAATTTTTGTAGCATAATAAAGTTTAGAAAATAATGCAAATAAATTCATGTACTTTAAAATTGTCATTATTTTATTATGATCTTACATACAAAAAAAGAACTTTATACAATACGCCACTGTTTTCGAGATTAACATAATTGCAAATTATCAAGTGAAATGATTTTAACATTAACATGATGAGAATTACCAATTAATTCAAAATACATATTATAATATTTCGAAAAAAATAGTCTTAGTTATAAAGTAATTAAGACCTCTTCTTTATAAAAACCTATCTTAAAAAGAATAAATGTTAAAATAACACATGTACCATATCACTCTCGGTTCTCATGATCACCCTCATTATCTTCCAGCTGACTTGGCATGATAACACTATTGTTCTCAAAAATATTTTTTGATCTAGGGTCATGTCTCAATACGAACCACCAATCCCTATCCAACACATCTGGGTAAAAAAACACCTGGTTGCAATGTTTGGAGAAAACATAGGGCTCCTTAGCTTCATACCACATCTTTCTAGAGTTGATACATATCAGCATACTATCGCTATTCTTCTTTATATTATTCCGATAAAATGTGTCTCACCACTTGCACCGAAATATAACACATTGGAAAGAAGAGATATCCACTTCAATGATCTCTTGTATCTTTCTGACATAACCTAACGCCCCTCGTACTAGGTTTTGATCACGATGGCTAGATCGACTAGATTGATCAAACTAGATTTCCACTCCACAATCTTGTGTCATGTGTCCATCATCGTCATTTTCTGTGCGAAAATGGTGTCCATATTCCTACATATATGGGAACAAATGCACCTATAAAAAAGTTAAAAAATCATAGTGTCATGTGTCTTATAGTAACCCAACAGTTAAAATATGAAATATAAATGTAATTATATTTGAAAGGTGCATTATTAAGTTTCAAATATACATAATTAAATCGATTATTACCGAGTGGGTGCACCCAATCCCTACGTTTAGCGCATCCTCTTCAGCACGTGGGTAACGACTGGTTGCACCATATTTCTCTGACATGGTCAAAAACCCAAATGTTCGGGAAAATTTTTGGCACAATTTCTTTTAAATGATCAGGATAAGGCACACTTCTACCATTTAAACGTCTAAATTCTTTCTTATCACTATCCCATTTCATCCTCTTTTTTTCGTACAATGCAACCCACGGTTGTGTCGCTTCAGAATTATAAAGAACGAATTTATTGATTGCTTCAATTTATGTGTTTGCTGAAGAAATAAAACCGACATATAGTACAAATGAGACCAAAATTTACATTATATCGAAGTTCAACATGAATATTTACTTTGTGTAAATTTGAAAAATTATAGGTCGCTTACTCTTTATCAAACACCTTTTTCCATTCATTTGGAGCAACTCCCCTTCTCTTTTATCTTCATCCCTTTCATCGTCCCAAATCACCACACCTAGTCTATTGTCGACCTGCTTGATGTACTCACTGGCATAATATAAAGACTCAAGTCCATGAAACTCGTCGGAAGTTCCTTCTCAAACATACAAACAATCTCAACTATCTCTTGATGCCACCGTGGAATGCTAGCCACATGAATCTCCTTTGGCGTGATCCAACGTAAAAATGCAGATAATTTAGATATGGCACATCCTAGGTCTTGGGGGAATTCATGTTTCACACACACACGCATGAACAAAGGATAATGACACTACAAAGTTATAAACGCGTGTAATAATATACAAAATTAGTTATGTTTTATGGTCCCTGCATGGGATAAAATTTATTAATACAAAAAATTAATAAAATCATGCTTTTGACAGTATATGTACTCTTAGAAGATTCAAATGGTCATGCGATTTCAACCCCGACAAAAGGTCTTCACGGTAAAGCAGTGTCGTAGTAAAGACCTGTATGAACATGGCACCCTCACACCCATTATAACTTCCTTTGCCAAAGAAAGATTATCTTTTTTTTAAATCCAAGGGACATCACCTTCTTTGAAATACCATGATTAGAGGGTCAACGCCTGCCTCTGATCTTGTACTTTCTAATCGTCTTGGAAAATGTTTCATTTTTATTTTTGAAGTAATAAGATTTTTTTAACAACCAACGTGTCACTTTGTTTCAATGATATGTGCCTCCATAAATAATATGAAACATTTTTTAATATATGCATGGGATCTAATAAGTGGGTAATCTTAAGATTCTCCCAATATGGGAGGTTATAAAAGATAGATTTCCTTTTCATCCCAATGGGAAATTTCTTAACATAAGTGTTGAAGAATTCTGGATCATCGAACATAGCCTCCCCATTTGAATCGAACATTTCTATGAACTCCTCCTTCTCTCTCTCATATTCTCTAAGCCATTTAACTGGTGTCATTATTGGAGGCCTTTGGGCTCTCTCTCATTTGCCATTAAAAGCGAATGCTGCTATTCTGTAAGGGTGTTCTTCTAGGAGGAATACCCTAGAGTAGTCATGCATTGGCTTTCGTAGGTCATTGGACCATCTAGCTTTCAGAGAAGATCCATAACATTTACATCCAAAATACCCTTTTTTTACAAGATCTGTGAGATTATTGTATACAATTTATATGCATGAACCGTTAAATAATATCATGAAGATCAAAACAATTACAAAAAATTAAATAACTAATATGCGAAAGAATATTGTTATGTATATAAACAAATCCATAAACATGTAATTTACCAGAGAAAAGTCCTAAGCTTGGATAATCATGTGTGTAAGCACATATGCCATACAACTTAAAACTCCTCTCTGCTGCGATGGGTCTTGGTACATCGTATACATTTATACCATCCCATAGTTCCTTCAACTAATCTACCACTCATTGTAAGTAGACATCCATATTTTTCACTTGTCTTCGACCAGGGACTATAAGAGCTAACATAAGATGTCTATTCTTAATGGACAACCATGGGGGGATATTGTTAATGATTACTACTACAGAACAAACATAATAGTTGGTGTTCCGGAGGGAATATGGGTTGACGCCATCCATGGCTATGTTGAGTTGTAGACTTCGTACTTCATCCTTAAATTTTTTGGGCCGTGTATCCTTTATTTTCTTCATGGCTATTGAATTTGTTAGCATTCACATAACTCCCAACTCACTTCTGTGTAAGGCATGCCATGCCTACAACATAGCTAATTATTTGCAATGAAAGACCATGTGAATCCCTGGGATTATAGGCATGTGCCTCAATATATTAAAAGGAGGACCACGTGATTTACCCTTATTTTTAGATTTATCATACCTGTCATGCCCACATTTCAGACATATCTATTTTTTCTGCATATTCTCCTCTATATAAAATACAATCATTTGGACATGCATGATATGATATGTACTCAACACCCAACATTTTCAATAATTTATTTGCCTCTTCACAACTACCGGGCAAGACATTATCACTCGGAAGAACATTATCTTTGAATATATTGTTAGGTCATGTTAGTTATGTTCATTTAATATGCAACTTTCAGATAGATGTGTATGTGATAGAATTTATTTGACATGAGATGTATATTTGATGTTTGTGTTGTGATGATGTTATGCAATGCTTGTGTTTTGTTAGATGATCATGATCACGATGATTAGATGATGTTAGCGAATTTGAATGTGTTTTTTAGTCAAATATGATGTTTATATGATGGTTATCATGATCGTGATGTTTATTTTTAATATTAAATCATGATATTTATTAAATATTATGTCGCTATTGTAATTGAAAATTTAATTTTAATTGTATGTAAAATTGTAAAATTGTATTTGTATTTATAATTGTAATTTTAATTGTAATTGAAATTTTAATTGTAATTGTATGTGAAATTGTAAAATTGTAATTGTAATTGTAATTGCAATTGTATGTAAAATTCTAAAATTGTAATTGTAAATATTGTAATTGTAATTGTATGTGAAATCGTAAAATTGTAATTCTAATTCTAATTCTAATTCTAATTGTATGTAAAATATTTGTGAAATTGTAATCGTATTAATGTGAAATGCTTGTAATTTTAAATTGTATGTAAGATTCTAAAACTGTAATTGTAAATATTGTAATTGTAATTGTAATTTTAATTTTAATTGTAATTGTATTTGTAATTGTAGTTCTAATTCTAATTCTAATTGTTATATGTAAAATATTTGTAAAATTTTAATTGTATTAATGTGAAAATTTTAATTGTATTAATGTGAAATGATTTTATTAAAAATTTTAAATTGTAAATTTGTAAAACTATAAAATCATAAATCTAGAATAATATGAATTTTTGTAACATAATAAAGTTTAGAAAATAATGCAAATAAATTCATGTAATTTAGAATTATCATTATTTTATTATGATCTTACATACACAAAAAATAGAACTTTATATAGTACGCCATTGTTTTCAATATCAACATAATTGCAAATTATCAAGTGAAATGATTTTAACATTAACACAATGCAAATTACCAATTAATTCAAAATACATATTATAATGTTTCAAAAAAAAGAGTCTTAGTTATAAGGTAATTAAGAACTCTTCTTTATAAAAACCCATCTTAAAAAGTATAAATGATGAAATAACACATGTACCATATCACTCTTGGTTCTCATCATAACTCTCATTATCTTCCAGCTCGCTTAGCATGATAACACTATTGTTCTAAAAAATATGTTTTGATATAGGGTCATGTCTCAATACAAACCACCAATCCCTATCCAACACATCTGCGTAAAAAAACACTTGGTTTCAGTTTTTAAGGAAAACATAAGGCTCCTTAGCTTCATCGCACATCTTTCTAGAGTTGATACATATCAGCCTACTATCGTGATCTTCCTTTACATTATTCCGATCAAAGGTGTCCCACCACTTGCACCTAAAAATAACACATTGGAAAGAACATAAATCCACTTCAATGATCTCTTGTATCTTTCCGACGTAACCTAACGTCCCTCGTACTAGGTTTTGATCATGGTGGCTAGATCAAATAGATTGATTGAACTTGACTTCCACTCCACAGTCTTGTGTCATGTGTCCATCATCAACATTTTCTGTGCAAAAATGGTGTCCATATGCCCACATAGATGGGAACAAATGCACCTATAAAAAAGTTAAAAAATCATAGTGTCATGTGTCTTATAGTAACCCAACATTTAAAATATGAAATATAGATGTAATTACATTTGAAAGGTGCATTATTAAGTTTCAAATGTACTTAATTAAATAGATTATTACGGAGTGGGTGCACCCAATCCCTACGTTTAGCGCATCCTCTTTAGCACGCGGGTAACGACCAGTTGCACCGTATTTCTCTAACTTTGTCAACAACCCAAATGTTGGGGCATATTTTTGGCATACTTTCTTTTAAATGATCAGGATAAGGCACACTTATACCATTTAACTGTTTGAATTCTTTCTTGTCACTATCCCATTTCATCCTCTTTTGTTCGTACAATGGGACCCATGGTTGTGTTACTTCAGAATTTAAAAGAACGAATTTATTTATTGCTTTTATTTCTGCATTCGCTGATGAAATAAAATCGACATATAGTACATATGAGACCAAAATATACATTATATCGAGGTTCAACATTAATATTTACTTTGTGTAAATTTGAAAAATTATTAGTCGCTTACTCTTTATCAAACGCCTTTTTCCATTCTTTTGGAGCAACTCCCCTTCTCTTTTGTCATCATCCCTTTCATCGTCCCAAATCACCACACCTGTTCTATTGTCGATCTGCTTGTTATACTCACTGGCATAATAAAAAGGCTCATACGATATGTACCCCTCTACCATAGACCCTTCGGGTTTTTCCCTTTGTCGAAAAAAACCTTTCAATTTATTCATGTACCTCTCTAAGAAGAAAATCATTAGGGGAATTTTGAGGTCTAAAATGGGCCTCCTAAGGAAATTATAAAATAATAGTGGAAATAATAAAATAATATTTGACTACATCATCAAATTTTAGACGGAAAAAAGAAAAAACTACTTTTTCAACTCATATTTTCAACTTTTCTCCCAAAGTTTTTACTCAAATTTCGAGCGGGAGTACTCGTTGGATGCAAAATTTAATTCCTCATCCAAGGAGTACCCATTTTGCATACTTTTGATGGAATTTTCTACATGAAAAATTAGAAATACATGAAACATGTCATTGCAATCATGGTTTGTCATGTATTTCTAATTTTTCGTGTAGCAAGGTCCATCAAAAGTATGCAACATGGGTACTCCTTGGATGAGGAATTAAATTTTTCATCCAACAAGTACTCCCGCTAGAAATTTGAGTAAAAAAATTGGGAAATATGTTGAAAATACAAGTTGAAAAAGTAGTTTTATTATTTTATTATTTTTTAATATTTTTACCCTTTTACTTAAAAAATGGTGAATCATCCCCCATGGTTGACATCATCATCTTGAATCTTATTGGTTCTTATAAAGTTTATTTTGGTTGTACATTTTTCTTTGGAGGCCCATTTTAGACCTCAAAATTCCCCTAATGCCAACGACAAGAAACCACTCCAACTAGTTCAACCTCATCTACTAGGTGGATTAGAGGATGAACTTGCAAGTCCATGAAACTCGTTGATAGTTCCTAATCTCAACTATCTCTTGATGACACCGTGGAATGCTAGCCACATAAATCTCCTTTGAAATGATCCAACATACAAATGCAGATAATTTAGATATGGCACGTCCTAGGTCTTGGGGGAATTCATGTTTCACACACCCACACACAAACAAAGGATAATGACACTACAAATTTATAAACACTTGCAATAATATACAAAATTAGCTATGTTTTATGATCCATGCATGGAATAAAATTTATTAATATAACAAATAATAAAATCATGTTTTTGGTGGTATATGTACTCTTAGAAGATTCAAATGGTCATGTGATTCCAACCTCGAAAAATGGTCATCAACGGTGAAGCAGGGCCATACTGAAGACCCTTATGAATATGGCACCCTCACACCCATTATAACTTCCTTTGCCAAAGAAAGATCATATTTTTTTAAAATCCAAGGGACATCACCTTCTTTGAAATACCATGAATTAGAGGGACCAACGCCCGCCTCTTGTTAGTTTCCCATGATTTGGCTGATTGGCAAGCCAAGTGACAGGGTAACATCAAACCAACTTTGGAGCCCAAGGACCTAGCCTTCCTGGACTCAGAGAGGGCTCTCTCTATTTGTGTAAGGGATATCTATGTGTTTTTCTTCTTATGTTTCTGATTTTAGGCTAGTTGTGAAGTAGGTTTTTGGTTTTGCTTTTAGGTTTTTGAGGGAGGAACTGATCAAAGACTAAGATAGATAAAAATATTGTCAGATCAATTGGGCTATGGGGTCGAAAAGGTCAAGAAATCTTCAGATGGTGATACAAGGTATGTTGAAGGGCCGATTTGATCAAGGTAAAATGGATCTTTGGTAAAATGAAATGGGATGGACACTAAGTTTGTGAAGGACAAATGATTTCAAACATAAATAGTTCAATAGCTAACATTTATATGGTAGGGCTAACCATTAATCATGATAAATGTAACTACAAACTGATGAATGCATAGAAATAAACATTCAAGCAATACATAGAGATATATGACTCTCTAACTTTAGGAAACTGCTATCAGACTTTGGGGAAAAACAATTAAAACAAACAAATAACTCAAGCTACTAAGAGGAAACTCCTAGACATAGTATTTCGAGCTATCGGGCACTTTGAACTAAGATTGCAGAGTTTTAGGCAAAGGGCAAGATCGATACATGACCTCTTTGGTTCAACTAGGACAATCAAACATTTAAAGAAAGGTTTCAGAGGTGGAGCTATGACTAGCCATGAGCAAGCAGGGCATACCGTGAATCATAATTAGCATGCATAACAACCATAAATGAAACAAGAAAACAATTTCTTCAATGATCAAAGAGCAATTAAGAATTCTTTGATATGACTAAGAAGGAATAAAACATAGAAGTTGTAATGAAACAGGAAATCTGAGGTGCCTCCAAGGCATTTCTCAAATCTATTCTCTACTGTCTTACAGCACGAAAGAACATGAAATATGTATGAAAGCTAAGAAACATAATAGAGAGGGACACTATACCATTCTACTAAGTTAAGGAATCCAACAACAATCATCTTTCATCATCCAAAAACATTCAAGAAACTATCTAATGCATGAGACAAGTATTTCTTCCAAGCTTGTATAACCATATATTGCTCTATATCATCAAGTTCAACCTTGTTTACAATGAAGTCTCTTGGAATATATAGGCCAAGATGAGGGAAAACCTCCTAGTGCAACTAGCAAGCTCATTGGCCCATCAAAAATATTTGATTTTGTCCTTGAGGCTTTGAAAATCCCAAGGCACAAAATATCTATAAAAATATCCTAAAAATGCTAAAAAAGAAAATTATATTGACTTTTCCTAACTAACAATGGCCAAAAAATGCTAAACGCACATTAGGAAAAGCCACTTCAGAAAACTGCATTTTTTACAAAAATACTTCAGAAATATATCAACAGAAAATCCCCTGTCTTCTGGGCAAATTTTGGAGGCCTTCCCGATGTTGAAATGAGGCCGGTGACAGCTCGTTGGAAAGCCCTGGATGTCTAGTTTCTGAAAATGCTTTTTTTTTCCCCCAAAATGATCACTGGAATCTTGTGAAAATCTAACCTGCGTGAAAAAACCCAGAAATTAGACTTTGCTGATATGCGGGGCAGAGTATTGAAAAAGTGCCTGTTTTTCGCCACTTTGGGGGACCAAATCATCTTCAATTGATTTGAAAATCGCTGAGTAGATTCCCCTGAAATTATGGCATCTAATTATACCATTTTCATCCTTTGAGGATGCTTCAAACAAAAATGGCGATGCCCATGATTTTTTGCAAAAGGTCCAAAAATGTCAAAAAACCAAAACTTGTCGAATTATGCCCAATTTTGGCGAGCATGACCCTCATGGTTTTTCAGAAGCATGCTAAGAAGTGGAGGCAAAAATTTCAAGCCTTGATATGCCTTTCTTCACTTTTTGTGCTGGGCGCCTCTTTTGAGCCTCCTTGAGCTTTTCTTGTGTAGCCTTCAATTTCCTTCGGGCGAATTGGTTAAGCTTCTTATAGTGCCTGGTCATTTTTCTTTGAAGGTTCAAGTCTCTATTGGCCTTTTCCAATTTCTTCTCCAAGTGTTCATTCACCCTTTCAAGCCATGCTTCTCTATTGTTTTCTATCTCTTGGGTGAATAAAGTAGTAAGAGGAAAAGATTGGAAAAGGGCAGCCTCCTCCTCTTTTTGCTTCTCCAAAGCTCTTTTGAGCCCCATAGTCCTTGGTCTCTTCCTTCTTGGATGATCTTCTTCTTCACTATCATTGAATTCTCCCATGAGTTCTTCTAACTTAATTTGCGCTTTGGATGCTTCTTTTTGATACTTGATAGCCTGTGTCTCATAAACTGCCATGTGGACACTCATATGCTTGTTTTGTGTTTGCAGAAAATGAATGAGGTTTTTAGACCTCTCTAGATCTGCTCTTAGATCATGAATTTTTTCTTCTCTATTTAGAAATAGAGATTCTAAGATTCTGGCCTCATTGTCACTGTCATCACTGTTTATCTGAATTATGTCAAAATCCCTCTCTTTCTCATGGCTATTTTCTTTCTTCTCCTTTCCCTTGCTTTGGGTGGCCTTCTTGATCCTCCTCCTCTTTGGTAATTCAACAATGGATTGTTTGGGCAACTTCCCTTTGCTTCGGAGTGCTCTAATAACATTTGGAGTTACAGTTTGAGACACTTTCTTTCTTGAGGTTCAGGGCTTGTTACCTTTGCAGAAGAAAGCTTGGCCCCTTGCCTAGGAGAGGTAGCTAGCACATGCTCTATTTGGTATTTTCCCTTGCTACTCCCCTCATCATCCTTGCCACTATTTTGACCCTCCTCATGAATGCCTTGACTGTCACCTTGCATGTCTCCTTGAGGGTTTCCTTTTTCACTTTTGTCCCTTCTTTCTTCAGGACTTTTAGGCTCTGTATCCTCAATGTTTTGTGCTTCATCCTCATCATGTTTTCTGCTGTGAGGGCTACCAATATCTTCCTCTTTGTGACTATTGTGTTCCTCATCAAACTATTCCATTTCTTCATCATTTCCCTCTTCACTGTTTTTCTCTTCTTCATGGTGCTCTTCTTCATCACTGTGCTGATTTTCATCACTGTTCTTTCCTTCACTTTGCTCCTCTTCACTGTTTTTCTCTTTATCACTATGTTGCTTTTATTCACTGTGCTCCTCTTCATCACTGTGTTGTTCTTCCTCACTATGCTCTTCTTCTTGATCAATCAAAGGAGATTTTTGTTCCTTAGGAGTGGATTTACTAGAAGAAGGAGAAAGATGATGAGTGGAAGGTGAAGGAGAAAGATGATGAGTGGAAGGTGAAGGAGATGCATGGGATGAAGAAGCAGTGGCGAAATCGGGATGTGAAATGAAAGTGTCCCAAGAAATTCCCTTCTTCTCAAGTTGATGGAGAATGACAATATTGATAAGGGAATGATGGAAAATACAAGCTGGCTGCTGAGAGGAAGGTCTATTTTGAACAGTAGAAGCCATCTTTTCAATGCTTCTATGGAGGAAAAAGGGTAGGTTTAGCAATTGGCTTCTTGTGAAATGCATGAGTAACCTGACATGGTAAGCATAAACCCGGGAAAACCTTCATTCACATGTGAAATATTTCATGATTGTCTTCATGAGGGGAGCATAGCTAGTCAAAAAATATGAAAAAGGAAAGATGGATGGGCATGCATCCCGACGCTTTGGTTTCAGAAAGGGTTTGTATTGATCTGAGTCTAGGTAGCTCTGCTTAAACCATTTTTCTTCGACATATGGAATTTTGGTAGCTCTGGAAATAGATCTAGGAGAAAACTTGAAGTCTAAGCCTGCTAGATGAACATGTTTCCCTTGCAGTCTTAAATCAAATATATGTGTCAAGGGAAGATAACTTTTTACCTCTTGAACCTTTTGACAAAACTCCAAACATCCTACTTCATGAAAGTTAAAAAGCACTGAAGGATGGGCATTTACTTCCTCAGTTGAAAAAGTTTCATACCTTTTGTGAGGGCCACTTCTGCTATCTTGCCTGGGAGGCATTTTTCTTTGGATACTCTTTGCTGGCTGACCAAGACAAGCTGATTCAAATGGTCTCTAAAAAAATTTCCCAACACCACACCTTTTCCTCCTTGTAAGTCACTGTGTTTCTTTGATGCTACAAACAAGTATTTGTCAAATGAGAACCAAAATTACTTTTATCACTGTGTTTGGGCAAAGATCTGGAATAAGATATGTTTGTGGTTATTTTTTGAAGAAGGATCTCTTTTGTTTTGGCACAAACACCCTTCCCTTCAAACACTGCTCTTTGTTATCACTGTTTTTGAAAGGTAATTAGGGCTCTTTCGAAACTGATAAAACACCTCCCCTTATCATTGTGTTCTTGATACCCACAGTAACAAAACTTCTTTGATTTTGACCAAAGGCCCAAACTCCTAATCACTATGTCTCTCTTTGTTTTTAGATGATAAAGTGCCTTTAAAGCCACTGTTTTTTAAAGACTGAATTTAATGGAAAAAAGTCTTCATCTTCTAACCATATTTTCTTTTCTGAGTTTTAACAAACAAATGCCTTTGCAAAACAATGTTAAGACACTTCCCAAAATTGATTTGAAAACCTCAAAACACACTCTGTTTTTCTTCTAGCAACTGTGGGTGTTTTTAGTTATTTCATAGCACAAAGATCACTTTTCAAAATGGCACATTAGTCTTCTCTTTTTCAGTGTTTCTATCCCTTTGAAAACCATAGCAAGGAACACCCCTTTTTAACCCCAAAATTTATCAAGGAGTGAAGAAATACCTTGAACATAAGTTCGTGGACCTTATTGATCGTTGGAGTAGCTTTCAAAAGATTTTTTTGAAGACTGGTGGATGAGCGGGCCATTTGCAGTAGAAAGCGTTGCGCAGATGGAGGTGTTGGGTCGGTTTCAGGCGCCCGGTGACTGCAGGCACATGCGTGCCGAGCGCATCTACAGGCGCGCCATGCCTTAGTATAATCCCTTTTTTCGGGCGCTCATAGCACGCCATGCGCATCTACAGACGCGCCTTGCACATCTACAGGCGCGCTGTGCAGAGTTTTGAGCACCGAAAACCTTGAAAAATGCCCGAAAATGCTTCCTTTTCCAGTTAGTAGGCTAAGGAATGTTTGTTTCGTGGTTTGAAATTTCTAATGGGCCTTTTTAAACGGTCTCTTCCCTCCTTTGAAAATCGAAAAAGCTCAAATACCTTTGCAGCTAATTTGGAAGGGTTTTGATGCCTTTTGAAAAGCTTTTTTGTCATATAAAAACATAAATCACCGCCCTCAGTATTATATCACTTTTAAAATACCATAAAGACCCATTTTCTTTACTGTCCTCTTTTTATGCATATGTAGAGGCTATTGTTGAAGACTGAGGCTATTCTTTCCTTCAAAAGGAAAATTGCTCAAGAACCATATCAAAGACTGCTGATGCATCCTTTGCCACTATATGTTTTCTATGTGGAAGAGGTTTTCAACATGATGAATTTTTATTTGTATTAACCATGATTTCTCAACTGTTAATACCAATAAAAACCCTTTCAAACATAGTATTATATCTTTTCCATACATCAGTTGCGTCACTCTTTTGGAGGAAGTGGTGTAAACAATTTTTTGAGTCATTCAAAACACCTGTTAGTTTCCTGCTCTTTGAATGAAGCTATATCTCTGCTCCTAACCCTCTGCTTTTAAATGAAGGAGGCCCTTATCATGTTCCTAACCATATGCTTTTAAATGAAGGAGGTTAACATAATATTTCCAAACCATCTTCTCTTTATACTGGAGGAGGTTTTCAACATGTGACCCAACCATCTGCTCTTGCTTGGAGGAAGTTTTCAACATGTCACCCAACCACCTGCTCTTGCTTGGAGGAGGTTAAGAAAGTCATGACATTTCATCCATTTCTCAAACTGTGTCATCTTTCTTTGTAATACATATCTCTACTTGGTACATCACAATAAGTAATAAAGTGAAAATTTGACAATATGCTATAAGAGGCATGTTCTGAGATATGTATCCTGTTGTCAAAATATCCTTGTGAATCTTTTAAACCAGGAGCCACATGACTTGTATTTGTAGAGTATTTTCTTGTTATTCATTACTTACTAATCTTTCTTGATTGTGTTTGTAGAGGTTTATTGAATTTTCTCTCTGACTAGTATTCTTATCCCAGGCTCAAGACAACATGAGAAGCAACTGTCTTCTTATGTTCAGTTTGATGATGTCTTCTGGAATACTTGTGCATCTCTGCTTCTAAAAGAGACACTGAAACACTGTATATAAATCATTATATCAGTTTGGATTTTGAAACATGTACTCCTGCTTTCTTTTCATTGTAGCTTTCCATCTGCTTAATGATGGAAAATTTCTTCAACATGAGAGACTTATTTGGACTTGTCTCGTTGCTCTTGTCTGGATACTGTTTGTCATTCAATTTACACCCTGCAGAGATGCAAAAAATATGACTTTGAACCTTGGAGAGCTCCTTTGGTGTCTTATGGATATTTTTCCCAATCTTAAGCATATTGTTTTAGACTGTGAACATGCTTATCTTCTTCTGTTTATGGATTTTTGTAGAATTTCTTCCGAACTGAGACAACAAGACCTCTTAGTGGTGTGACCTATGGGTGTATCAAGATTTGTTTTTGCAGAAAAGGAAGACAATATATGGCTGATTGGTACTAGACAAAGGCTCTTTGGCTTAAGATGTTTTTGCCAAGGAAATGACTCCTAAACACCACTATCTAACTTAGGGGTAGCTTTCATTGATTCTGATTGTGTTTGACAAGAAGATCAAGGATAGGAAGGGAGACACTTTGTCAAATATTGGATAGTGATTTTCATGAGAACCAAGGGGAAAATGATAGTAGACAAGAAAGACCAAGACAACTATAGACAGGAATATTTTGCTGAAACAAGACATGACTTTGAAAACTGAAGATTTCTCTGATCATAGGCTGATAGGAACGACTAGGAAAGAAAAAATTCGTTTGAGGGTTTTCTAGATGACAAATTGACATATGAAGATCATATTATAGAAAAATCAGCTAAGGAATCTAGTCATCAACAACAGGTGAAAAATACTGATTACTAACACCTCTGATCCTGTACTTTCTAATTGTCTTGGCCAATGCTTCTTTTTTGTTTTTGAAGTAATAAGAACTTTCGTACCAAACAATGTGTCACTTTGTTTCAGTGATATGCGCCTCCATAAAGAATATGAATCATTTTTAAATATATGCATGGGATCTAATAAGTGGGTAATCTTAAGATGCTCCTAATATGAGAGGTTACAAAAGATAGATTTCCTTTTCATCCCAATGGGAAATTTCTCAACATAGGTGTTGAATAATTATGGATCATCGAACATAGGCTCCTTATTTGAATCAAACATTTCTATGAACTCCTTCTCCTTCTCTCTCTCATATTTTCTAAGCCATTCAACTGGTGTCATTATTGGAGGCCTTTGGGTTTTATCTCATTTACCATTGAAAGTGGATGTTGCTCTTCTGAAAGGGTGTTCTTCTGGGAGGAATACCATGGAGCAGTCATACATTGTCTTTCGTAGGTCGTTGGACCATCTATCTTTTAGAGAAGGTCCAAAAAATTTACATCCAAAATACCCTTTTGTTACAATACCTACGAGATTATTTTATATGATTTATATGCATGACATGTTAAAGAATATCATGAAGATGAGAACAATTACAACGAATTAAATAACTAATATGCGAAAGAATATTGTTACGTATATAAACAAATCAATAAACATGTAATTTACTATAGCAAAGTACTAAACCTGGATAATCATGTGTCATGTAAGCACATATGCCATACAATGTAAAACTACTCTCTGTTGTGATGGGGCTTGATACATCGTATACATTTATAGCATCCCATAATTCCTTCAATTCATCTACCAATGGTTGTAAGTAGACATCCATATTCTTCACTTGTCTTCGACCAAGGACTATGAGAGCCAAAATAATATGTTCATTCTTAATGGACAACCATGGGGGGATATTGTTAATGATTAATACTAGAGGCCAAATATAATAGTTGGTGTTCTAGAGGGAATATGGGTTGACGCCATCCATGGCTATGCTGAGTCGTGGACTTCGTACTTCATCCTTGAATTTTTTGGGCCCTGTATCCTCTATATGCTTCATGGCTATTGAATCTATTGGGATTCACATAACTCCCAACCCACTTCTGTGTAAGGCATGCCATCCTTGCAACATAGTTAATTCTTTGCAAAAAAAGACCCTGTGAATCCTTGGGATTATAGGAATGTGCCTCAATATCTTAAAAGGAGGACCATGTGATTTACCCTTATTTTTAGATTTATCATACCTATCATGCCCACACTTCGGACATATCTCTTTTTCTGCATTTTCTCCTCTATATAAAATACAATCATTTGGACATGCATGATATGATATGTAATCAACACCCAACACTTTGAACAATATTTATTCCTCTTCGCAGCAACTGGGCAATACATTATCACTCAGAAGAACCTTATCTTTGAATATATTGTTAGCTCATGTTAGATATATTCATTTAATATGCAGCTTGCAGATAGATGTATATGTGATAGAAGTTATTTGACATGATATGTATATTTGATGTTTGTGTTGTGACAATGTTATACAATGCTTGTGTTTTGTTAGATGATCATGATCACGATGATTAAATGATGTTAGTGAATTTGAATATGTTTTTTAGTTGAATATGATGTTTGTACGATGGTTATCATGATCATGATGTTTATTTTTAATATTAAATCATGATATTTATTAAATATTATGTCATGGTTGTAATTGAAATTTTAATTTTAACTGTATGTAAAATTGTAAAATTGTATTTGTATTTGTAATTGTAATTTTAATTTTAATTGTATGTAAAATATTTGTAAAATTTTGATTATAATTGTAATATTTAATTTATTGTGAAATGATTGTAATTGTAATTTTAATTGTATATATGTAAAATTGTAAAATTATAATTTTATGTAAAACTCTAAAACTGTAATTGTAATTTTAATTTTAATTGTAATTGTAATTGTATGTGAAATTGTAATTGTAATTTTATTTTTAATTGTAATTGTATGTAAAATATTTTTACATTTTTAATTGTATTAATGTGAAATGATTGTAATTGTAATTGTATGTAAAATTCTAAAATTGTAATTGTGATTCTATATCAAATTGTAATTGTAATTGTAATTCTATTTTTAATTGTAATTGTATGTAAAATATTTGTAAAATTTTAATTGTATTAATGTGAAATTATTGTAATTGTATGTAAAATTCTAAAATTGTAATTGTAAATATTGTAATTGCAATTTTAATTGTAATTGTATTTGAAATTGTAAAATTGTGATTATAATTCTAATTCTAATTTTATTTAAAATATTTGTAAAATTTTAATTGCATTAATGTGAAATGATTGTAATTGTAATTTAATTGTAATTGTAAAATTGTAAAATTGTATTGTAATTGTAAATTTTAAGTAAAATTCTAAAATTGTAATTGTAATTCTATGTAAAATTCTAAAATTGTAATTGTAATTTTAATTGTATTTGTATGTGAAATTGTAAAATTGTAATTGTTATATGAAAAATATTTGTAAAATTTTAATTGTATTTATGTGAAAATTTTAATTGTATTAATGTGAAATGATTTTATTAAAATTTGTAAATTTGTAAATTTGTAAAATTGTAAAAATTGT
The DNA here is from genome assembly GCA_034641835.2 of Pinus albicaulis. NCBI lineage: Eukaryota > Viridiplantae > Streptophyta > Pinopsida > Pinales > Pinaceae > Pinus > Pinus albicaulis. Next base: position 11,765 of record JAXQQM020071903.1, on the reverse strand, counting down.
AAAATCATAAATCTAGAATAACATGATTTTTTGTAACATAATAAAGTTTAGAAAATAATGCAAATAAATTCATGTAATTTAGAATTATCGTTATTTTATTATGATCTTAAATACAAAAAAAAAGAACTTTATACAGTACGCCATTGTTTTTGAGATCAACATAATTCCAAATTATCAAGTGAAATGATTTTAACATTAACACAATGCAAATTACCAATTAATTCAAAATACATATTATAATGTTTCGAAAAAAAGAGTCTTAGTTATAAGGTAATTAAGACATATTCTTTATAAAAACCCATCTTAAAAAGTATAAATGATGAAATAACACATGTACCATATCACTCTCAGTTCTCATGATCACCCTCATTATCTTTCAGCGCGCTTGGCATGATAACACTATTGTTCTCAAAAATATGTTTTGATCTAGGGTCATGTTTGAATACGAACCACCAATTCCTATCCAACACATCTAGGTAAAAAAAACACTTGGTTGCAGTGTTTGGGGAAAACATAGGGCTCCTTATCTTCATCCCACATCTTTCTAGAGTTGATACATATCAGCCTACTATAGCGATCTTCCTTTACATTATTCCAATCAAAGGTGTCCCACCACTTACACCAAAAAATAACACATAGGAAAGAAGATAAATCCACTTCAATGATCTCGTGTATCTTTCCGACGTAACCTAACATCCCTCGTACTAGGTTTTGATCACGACGGCTATATCAAATAGACTGATTGAACTCAACTTCCACTCCATAGTCTTGTGTCATGTGTCCATCATCGGCATTTTCTGTGCGAAAATGGTGTCCATATTCCCACATAGATGAGAACAAATGCACCTATAAAAAAGTTAAAAAATCATAGTGTCATGTGTCTTATAGCAAACCAGCAGTTAAAATATGAAATAAATATGTAATTACATTTGAAATGTGTATTATTAAGTCTCAAATGTACATAATTAAATATATTATTATTGAGTGGGTGCATCCAATCTCTATGTTTAGTGCATCCTCTTTAGCACGTGGGTAACAACCAGTTGCACTGTATTTCTCTCTAACTTGGTCAACAGCCCAACTGTTGGGGCATATTTTTGGCATATTTTCTTTTAAATGATCGGGATAAGGAACACTTGTACCATTCAACTGTATGAATTAATTCCTGTCACTATCCCATTTCATCCTCTTTTGTTCATACAATGCGGCCCAAGGTTGTGTCGCTTCAGAATTGTAAAGAAAAAATTTATTGATTGCTTCAATTTCTGCATTCGTTGATGAAATCAAACCAGCATATAGTACATATGAGACCAAAATATATATTATATCGAAGTTCAACATGAATATTTGTTTTATGTAAATTTTAAAAATTATAAGTCCCTTACTCTTTATCAAGCGCCCTTTTCCATTCGTTTGCAGCAGATCCCCTCTTCTTTTGTCTTCATCCCTTTCATCGTCCCAAATCACCGCACTTGGTTGGTTGTCAATTTGCTTGATGCACTCAGTGGAATAATAGAAAGACTCATACGATATGTACCCCTCTGCCACGGGATTTTCCATTTGTCGAACAAAACCTTTCAATTTCTTCATGTACCTCTCTAAGAAGAACATCCAATGAAAAGAAACCACTCCAACTAATTCAACCTCATCTACTAGGTGGATTAGAAGATGAACCTGCAAGTCCATGAAACTCGTCGGAAATTCCTTCTCAAACATACAAACAATCTCAACTATCTCTTGACGCCACCATGGAATGTTAGCCACATGAATCTCCTTTGACGTGATCCAACGTACACATGCAGATAATTTAGATATGACACCTCCTAGGTCTTGGGGGAATTCATGTTTCACACACCCACGCACGAAAAAAGGATAATGACACTGCAAAGTTATAAACACGTGCAATAATATACAAAATTAGTTATGTTTTATGATCCCTGCATGGGATAAAATTTATTAATATAAAAAATAATAAAATCATACTTTTGACAGTATACGTACTCTTAGAAGATTCAAATTGTCATGTGATTTCAACCCCGAAAAATGGTCATCCATGATGAAGCAACAACGTAGTGAAGATCCGTATGAAGATGGCACCCTCACACCCATTATAACTTCCTTTACCAAAGAAAGATAATCTTTTTTTAAAATACAAGGGACATCACCTTCTTTGAAATACCATGAATTAGAGGAACCAGTGCCTGCCTTGTACTTTCTAATCTTCTTGGCCAATGTTTCTTTTTTGTTTTTGAAGTAATAAGATATTTCCTAACAGCCAATGTGTCACTTTATTTTGATGACATGTGTCTCCATAATGAAGATGAGACATTTTTAAATATATGCATGGGATCTAATAAGTGGGTAATCTTAAGATGCTCATAATATGGGAGGTTATAAAAGATAGATTTCCTTTTCATCCCAATGGGAAATTTCTCAACATAGGTGTCGAATAATTATGGATCATCGAACATAGGCTCCCCATTTAAATTGAACATTTCTATGAACTCCTTCTTCTTCTCTCTCTCATATGCTCTAAGCCATGAACTGGTGTCATTATTGGAGGCCTTTGGGTTCTCTCTCATTTACCATTGAAAGAGATGTTTCTCTTCTGTAAGGGTGTTCTTCTGGGAGGAATACCCTGGAGTAGTCATACACTGGATTTCATAGGTCGTTGGACCATCTAGCTTTTAGAGAAGGTCCACAACATTTACATCCAAAATACCCTTTTGTTACAAGACCTACGAGATTATTGTATACAATTTATATGCATGGAACGTTAAAGAATATCATGAAGATCAGAACAATTACAACAAATTAAATAACTAATATGCGAAAGAATATTATTGTGTATATAAATAAATCAATAAACATTTAATTTACCAGAGCAAAGTCCTAAGCCTGGATAATCATGTGTTGCGTAAGCACATATGCCATACAACGTTAAACTCCTCTCTGTTGCGATGGATCTTGATACATCATATAAATTTATCCCATCCCATAACTCCTTCAATTCATCTACCAGTGGTTGTAAGTAGACATCCATATTCTTCACTTTTCTTCTACCAGGGACTATGAGAGCCAACATAAGATGTTCATTCTTAACATACAACCATGGGCGGATATTTTTATTAAGCAATACTACATGCCAAACAGAATAGTTGGTTTTCTGGAGGGAATATGGGTTGATGTAATCCATGTCTATTCTGAGTTGTAGAGGAGGAGGAAGACATCACAGAAGCACTATGCAGCAGCAAAATACTTTCGAACAGAACTATTCGGACAATCAGAATTCCAAACCCTTTGGTTATTCAAACCCCTGTAGCATAGAATTTCAAACGAGGTGATTAAATTTTATTTTTTATTTTTACATTTTCTGTAGTAATTTTTACGCAGTAAATAAAATTTTTAAATTTATTGTTCATTTTTAGAAGAAAAAAAAACAAAAAAATTCCATTTTACGCTGAACCCTTGATTCTTTTTGTTTCTGCCCTTTCTTCTTCCTATTTCTGTGATTTTAGAATTAGGGCTTTTCATTTTAGATTTATAGGGTTTTTATTGCTATATATGTAGGCCTATGACATCTAACCCATATGACGACTTGCATATTCGGATCCAAATCCACGTTGGCCCTTGCGTGAATTTTAAAAAAACTAAATTTTTTTAATTGGTGCACCCTGTGTAAACTAGCGCACCAGTGCAATGTCTTATCACAATGCATCATGCACATAATGTTTGATAAATAAAAAAAAAAACGGATTTTTTTTAATCCGTGCACCACATGTAAAATAGGGCATCGGTGCGCTCTTTCATTATAGTGCACCATGCACATACTGTTTGGAAAAAACCATTTTTTATTTTATATGTTAATCGGTGCATCGTTTAAGATATAACACACCGGGTCTCCTTGTTTATAGAGAGCACCGTACAGTGGTCCCCTGTTTTCGTGGTGCGTTTATAAGAATAGGCCACACTGCCCCCTCCACGAAACCATATACTACAAAATCTAACACTAGAGGATTTTTATTAATTTTTATGTGTTAATCGGTGCGCTGGTTAACATATAACGCATCAGTGCTCCTTGTTGACATAGAGCACCATACGATCTTTTATACTATTTTGGCGGTGCGTTTTTCTTGATATTTTTTTTTTTTACCTGAAAATTTTATGATTTATTTATAAAATATATTAATGAATGATATGGTACAAGCTTCATATTGATAAAGAAATGGCTAACAAGAGACCAAGTAACAAAAATACTGATAGCACATCAAGAAAATAAAGGAAAGTTCTTTGTAAATTATTTGCAAAAAATATTATTTTTGAACTATATGTAAGTTTAACTAATATGTATTGTTTATTTTGTATCATGCAGAGCCACAAAATAACGAAGCTCGATAAGAATATTTCTGATCTAGGACTAGGATAGCGTAAAATATTGATGGAAAAATTGCAACATGATGAATCAAGTGAATGAAAAAATACTCTCGATCCAATATGAGTTTCTTTTTTTATTTTTCATTAATAATTTACTTGAAATTATTAGATAAAATGTTTCAAAAAATATATTAATTCACATATGTTTAATCTTCTACAAGGACCAACAACTCAAAAAAGGAATGTTGTTCTAGGAAGAGAAAAGAAAATAGAACATGAAAATGAAAATTAATTGCTCCTTAGATCATCTGGAGTGGTGCTGGAAGTTAACGAAAGGGGGAAAAACTTTTAAATTTTTTTGAGGGATCTCAATACAAAAATCAATCCAATGATTCCAAGAACCAAATTTTTCTAAACTACTATTGGGCCTTCGTTTTGTCTTATTTATTCAAAATTTATCTCATGCTGTCGAAGGCTAAATGATTATTTTCGAAGTGTATTTGTTACTTATTTGTTTTAACAGGATTAAAAAATTATTAATAAAATTTTAATAAAGGCTTGTCTATTGCAGGATTAAAACTGGTTCGATTATGCTTTGGACCCACCTGCACTAGAGCAGAAATGGACTCTTGCACCAGAACAGAAATGCTGACATTGCCATCCTGGAAAGGCTAGCAGACATGCTCCAAATTCAAATACGGAGTTGAACTCGTAGCCTACAGTTTCATGCGAAAAGACACCTAAGTTATAATAACCATCATTGTGGTGGCCATGATATGCAAAATAACAAGTTATCTGTGACTTTGTAACATTATATGTATTGTAGCAGGCATCCACCTTCAAATCAGCAGAGCAACCACAACGGAGAAGGGCGCAGATTACCAGTGCAAAGATTAAACCTAACAGATACCAACTGCCCAACATCTGTGCTGCCTCTCCTCCATTTCTTCACCTTCACTCACAACCCATCGAACCCAAGCATGTCACGGATACTCCCATTGAATTTTTTTGGTTATTGTTATGTGGAAACTTGTCAATGAGACACTTCCAATAATTTTCATTGCGACACATGATAATTATTTCAGCAAGCGGTAATCGATAATTCAACAACTTCAAGCACGTAGAAGGTGCTTAATAGTGATGTGCTCAAAGGGAGAGGCATCCTTGGTGTTATCCCCCCTATAAATTTTTGACAAAGCAAAGTAGGGGGCTAAATTGTTTTTAAGCCTTCAAGGAATGCATCTCCCCAGAAGACACATCATCCTCGAAGTCTACTGTGCCTTTGCCTTTGATAAATTTCCCTCTGCTGACTCCCTTTATAAGGTCTCATTGATTACATAATTCCTGCTCAAAAAAGGCCTTATTTCACCCCTTGTAGCTCTGCAGATCTCCCCCATTTTATCCTTTTTTCCCTTTTCCCCAAGTTCCCTTTCCATCCAAAAATTCCCCCTTTTATGGTCCCCTTAAATCTCCCCAAATCCCCTTGAAAACCCACTTTTAACATTATAATAGGGCTAGCGTCGTTCAGCCAACCCCCTCCACTTTTCTTCCACCTCGTGACCAGAGCGCTAAAACCACCCACCAACGCAAAGGAGTGCTTATTTCATATGGTCATCGGGCGCGTTCATGACCGTTGATCTAAGCAGGAATGGACGGCAATCGTCGCCCCCGCAACATCCGTCTCTCAACCATTCACCGCCGATCATCACATCTTGACCGTTCGTTTACCCGCCAGATCGATGGTCCAGAATGCACCCGCCTCGATGGTCCCCGCCGCAAACACTGTTCACAAACCCGGTGGTATCTATCACACCGCCTTTGGACGGTAGGTGGTATTTTCCCATTGCCCAACGATTCCACTCAGCATTCGACACGTGGCTCCGACACTGTTCCAAAACCGCTACCCCATCGTGCATTAACGTTTGTCCGCAGACGCGGAGCGATATCGCTGTGAACCGTCAGATTTGTCATCGCCCATCCAACGGTCGTCGTTCCACAAAGTTGCGCAGGGTTTAATCCAAGGTCACCGTACTCCTAGCCCACCATTCGTCGCCCTCCACTGTATTTTCAACCGTTGATCTCCTTTGAGATCTGACGGTCCAGATTTGTTTTCCCCGCTGTTGACTTTTCTGCCATCGCCCGGTACCGCCACGTCACCCCCACGTGTATCCACCGTACATCCGCCCATCCCATTGCATATATTTGTTCAAAGGACGAGTTTGTTAAGGTTTTTCATTTAAAATTTCCTCTGCGCTCCGCCAACCTTCACTAAGGCTTCCCTCCATCATTCTTCTGCACTGTGCCACCATTTCACCAGCCGCGCGACCATTTTCATCATCCGCACCGCATCCACCACCCCATTCATTGTTTTCTTAACTTTTTTTCGTGTTTGCAGGGTTCCGAAGAGGTGAAAAAACACCAAGGTTCAATTGTACTATCGTAATGGCGTGTTGTGCAGGGAAGGTTGAATTTGGAAGCTGGTACTAAAATGGAAATACTCGGAAAGGTAGCGGCGGCATACATATTATCCCAGGACAGTTCAATCTCCGCAAGAAACCTATCCGGTGTTGGCAATATGATGAAGAGTGTTGTCCTTGATGGCAACCCACTGAATGAAGATGAAGACATGCGACTGTTGACATGTGTTATCCTTGATGGCAATCCACCTGATGAAGTTATTCTTGACTTGATGGACTTGGTAAATGATGTTTGTTAGCAATATGATGCTGAGTGTTGTCCTTGAAAGGCAACCCACTTGATGAAGATAATGGCAACTTACTTGATGAAGTTGTGCTTGATAGAATATGTCTTGATGAACTAAATCTGATGTATCTACAGTGAGTACAGAAGGCAATGAAGAAAGGAATTCAGCATGTGCTAAATCTTTGATGAAAATAGTATGTCTCAAGGAATACGCGGATCTGTCTAAGGGAAGTCGCGTATGCACGCGGAAAAGAACGTGCCAAGTCGCGTATGGGCTAAAGCGCTCTAAAAGTGCAAAACCAGGGGTAATCACCATGGTATTGACCCATTGTATTAGGTAATGATTCGTCTAAATGACCCCGTCTAATGTAGTTTTGGGCTCATGTTATTGGTTGGGCGCATGGTATTGAAAAAGGGGCTCATGGTATTGACAAAGGGTAAACCTATATAAGGAGAAGAATTTCATTGTGCAAATCATGAGAGTGGGTGCAAGATGTCTGAGCTTGAATGAATAGCTCACAGGTATATGCACGTATGGAAAGGGTAAGGTTTGATGATAGATCTGAATCTATGATGTGATAAGAAATGATGAAGAAGGATTTCTAGATCTGAAATGTATCTGTATTTGCTAGATCTGTTTATGGAAGGCTTAGATCTGAAATGAGGCGAACATATGTCTGAAGTGAAAGGGTAAATCTGAACTGAATATCTGATCTGAAGAAGTATGCTGCTCTATAATGATTGAATATCTATACGCTACTTCGCCGCAGAGGAAGTGCGTATATACGCGGCTTCGCTGAAGAGAAAGCGCGTCTGCGCAATGATAGATACGTAGTGTATAGAAGTATCATGGTTTATATGAGCAGACGCGTATATAAAACATGGAGTGAAAGGAAAGCGCGTATGCAAACTAGGGTTTGTTGAAGTCTGTGGTAAGAAATGTCTGATCTATTCTGCTAGTTTACTGATATCTGTCAGTGAGTTATATGTATTTGTTTCATGGTTGAATGTGCTTAAAAGTATGGAGTGGGTCCAGTCTGAAAATATGATGAAACGAGGCCTGCAAGTTGTGTTCTATTGAAGTTGTTTGGATCCGGTGTGAAAATTGATGAAACATGGTCCATAGAGGTGCTGAGGGTTGTAGCCTTCAGTCAGGGGGTCGTAGCTCCCTTCCAGGAGAGGCTGGTAAACGAGTCAGGGGGTCGTAGCTCCCTTCCCGGAGTGAGGGCGTGTGAGATCGGGGGGTCGTAGCTCCCTTCAGGAAGGCGGTCGCTTGGTGGGGGTTGGGCTCCCTTCCCGGGAGGCAGTAGCGAGCGCGGTGGGTGCACGTCTTTTGGTAAGTCTGCCTGACACATATGTTGTAAGATGTTTCTCTATAATAAAATATTGAAGGCCGAGCAAGCTATAGCGGTGGGTTTTCTCAGGCTTGGGTTCCACCTAAAATCCACGGGTGTTCATGTGTGATGTATGTGATGGTTTATTACGTTCTTACTCACATGTTGCATTTTAAGGAACATCCCAATGAATGAATGATGGAATGATATAGAAGTGAAGACATTAATAATTGAATATACGTGTATATGCGAGTTTTATGAAGGATATCCGCGTGTATACGTGAGTTTACTAAAGGAAAGTAGCGTATGGGTTTTAGAGCATGAAAAAGTAAAAATTTTTAGTTTTCCCTAAATACTGATTCACCCCCCCCCCCCTCTCAGTATTTTTTCCCAACAATTGGTATCGGAGCAGGTTCTTCTGCAGAAGCTTGATCGCTTGAAGGAGATCCGTCGCAATGGGAAGTCAAGAAGGAGTGATGTCTATAAAGCCACCTCTATTCAATGGAAGAAATCTAATATTCTGGAAGGTACGAACAAAAGCTTATCTGCAAAGTCTTGGTGCAGATGTATGGGCAATCATGGAAGAAGGCTATCAATATCCGACAAGTATTCCTACTGATGCATCTGAAAGGAAGAAGTATGAAATCAATGCCAAAGCAGTGATTGTATTATTAGGAAGCATGTCTGAATCAGAATTTGCTAAAGTGATGCAGCTACATTCAGCAAAATAAATATCAGACAAAATCATTCTGAGCTATGAAGGAGATACAAAGGTAAAAAGTGCAAAACTCCAAACTCTTAGAATTGAATATGAAAATTTGAAGATGCATAGTGATGAAAGTGTTGCCAGTTTCTTTCTTCGTCTAGACGATATTGTAAATCAAATGAAAAATTTGGGTGAAACCATAACTGATACTACTCTGGTGGAAAAATTCTTAAGATCCTTGACATCAAAATTTGACTCTAAAGTTTCATCTATTGAAGAAAGGCAAGATCTGCAAACTCATACTATTGTTCAATTACATGGTATTCTGACTGCTTTTGAAATGAGACAAGGAGGTCCTTCTCAAATCAGAGAAGCTGCCTTTAAGGTATCTGCAAAAGGAAAATAAAAGGAAGTTGTCAAAGAATCCAGCTATATATCCAAAGAAGAAGAAGCGAATTTTGTGAGAAAACTCCAACTAGGAACTGGAATATTCAAAGGTAAGCTTCCCTTCAAATTTTTTGAGTGTGGAAAAGTTGGTCACTATGCTGCTAAATGTCCTTATAGAGAAAAACATGGTAAAGGGAAACAATTTGAAAAGAGGAAGAGTCTTTATGCAAATGAAGATGATGATGAAGTATCCAGTGAAGATGAAGAAGATTCTGACCATGATCTGAAAGTGCTCATGGAAAAGAAGCAAAAGAAGAAGGCTACTCAAAGCAAGCAGATACCTTAGAAATCATGTATAGCAGAAATTGAAGGAGATGAAACAGGTATTAATCATTGTTCCTGTATTTTACTTAACTGTATATGCAAAGATTATGATAGTGAAAGTGAAGACTCTGACCAAGGTCTACAAATGCTCACGGCAAAGAGGAAAAAGAAGAAGGCTACTCAAAGCAAGGAGATGTCTCAGAAAACCTGTATAGCAAAAATTGAAGAAGATGAATCTGAAAGTGATTGGGGTCCTTTGAATGATTTTCGTTGTGCAAACAATAGTGAAGATAGTGAAAGTAAAGTTGTGGATCTAGAAGAAGCTCTCAAGGTTAAAGTTGAAGAACTACAAAGTTCATCTAAGACGCAATAATCTATCAACAAAGAGATGATCTCTCAAATGGAAAAACAAATAGAAATGTTGAATAGACAGGTGGACAAGTATCAAAGGTTTCATACTTATGCATCCAATCGAATTAAATAACTAGAAGCAGAAATCAATGATCTAAATACAGATCTCGAAAAATCAAGCAAGAAGAATGAAGGACTTAAAGCTGCAATCATCTCTCTACAAACAGATCTTGAAGCATCAAGTAAGAAGAATGAGGAACCTCTAACACCATTTTGAGAGGCCTTGGGAAATCATCTCCTCAAGAAGATGGAAAAAATCAAATAAGAAGAATGAAGAGGAAATTTGCAACAAACATGTGAAACGAAAATTGGTTGAAAGAAGAGATTCTAAATGCGAGATCAAGTAGAAGATGAAGAAGGAAAAGAAGAAAACGACGAAGCAATGTCAAACCTTGGAGTTGAGTAAACATTCTCAAAGATAAATTAGAAGAAAGGTTAAACTTTTGAAAGAGTTTCAGATAGTACTAACATTTTGGACAATATTCGTTATTGTCAAAGGTATCCTACTATCAAACTTGGTGGTTTCCATGAAGCTGTTAAAAAGGAGAATCTAGCTCACGAGGAAGTGCAAAAATTGGAAGAGGATGTCAATGCAAAACTGAAGTGTTGAAAGAAACAAAAGGTCAACCAACAATGATGAAATCTCAAGAAATCGGTCAAATAAAGTTAGTCTTTTAAATGTCATAATTATGGACATGTTGCAGCAAATTGCGGGAGCAGATCATTTCAGCCTCAAACAAACAGTTCCTACATAGAAAGGTACTCTGGTTTCTTCAAGGGATATTGTTATTCATGTAACAAGTATGGACATAAAGCAGCTGAGTGTAAAAGGAGGAAGAATAGAAATACTCATTGTGATTCTTATGTTTATTTCTCTGGCCACATGAGATGTTATGCTTGTAACAAGTATGGACATGTAGAAAAAGAATGCAGGATGAACAGATCTGGGAAATTGGATAACTTCCGACACACAAATAGAAAGTTAACTAGTGGAAAAAGATGGAGGACCGATCAGAAACATAGGGAATATTGACCCTACTGTAGTCATCCGCTTCTGAAGCTTACTTCTCTGATTGACTGCAGGAATGATGTGGGATACATTATGATATCTAGTAATGTATCGTCACGGGGGGAGCAATGTATGATGACTCTCATGGTTAATTTGATTATTCTGGTTATATGTATTTCTGACAGAGCATCTGATATGAAGAAAACAGGTACAGGAAGTACAAGTTCAGGGGGAGTTGAAGGAATGTGAAAACTTTCTATGCTTCACTTTCCATACGCGGGTTCGATGAACAAAAGTCGCGTATACACGCGAGTTCCAGCAGACACAGTCGCGTATTCATTAATGATAAGAGAATTTATATGATAGCTGAAGATCTGGAGCAGAGGTTCAGGGGGAGCATCAGTCTAACTGTATTATCAGCTTAGTTTCTCGGTTCTAAATAATGATGATATGATACTTGGTTTCTTATGTTGAAGATTATGATGAGTCCTGTTTGCTTTTTGATGAAGAGTATTCA